>JARVZY010009337.1:0-27037 GCA_030686995.1 Artemisia argyi
AATCCATACCGATAACAACATCGAAACTTCCAAGTTCTACGGGCATAAGGTCTATATTGAATGGATGGTTTAGGTAATTTATAGTGCAACCACGGACAATGGTGTTGGTTTTAACTAAAGACCCATCGGCTAGTTCAACGATATAGGAAATGTCTAATGGGGTTGGTTCTATGTTAAGTAAAGGTGCAAATGCAATAGAAACAAAACTTCTATCCACTCCTGAATCAAATAAAATGGATGCATAACGATTATTAACGAGGAATGTACCCGCAACAACATTCGGGTCCTCTTTGACATCTTCTCCTCCCATAACATAAGCTCTTCCTCGAGCCATTCCACCTTGGTTTCCAGCTCCTTGATTCTTCTTCTTTGGGCACTCATTCCTGAAGTGTCCAATTTCTCCACAGCCAAAGCATGTTACTGGTGGTTTCTGATTGTTACCCAAGTTTGGAATCCTGCAATCTTTGGTGTAGTGACCAATCTTCTTGCAGTTGCCACATGGATCTGGGCAACGTCCTGGGTTATGATGTTTCTGACACCTTTCGCACTTGGGTAGATTACCCTCATATCCTTTCCTTTCGGTTGGCCCTGCAGCATAGGCCCTTGCCAATTCTTGTCTCTTAGGTGGTGGTTGAATAGCATTTCCACCTTGGTTGTAGTCAAACCTCCTCTTGTTGTTGTTGTTATTGTTTGGGTTGTTGTTTCAGTTATTGGGATAGTTGCGGTTTCGATTGTTGTTATAGTTGTTGTTGTTTCGAGTGTTGTTGTAGTTGGTGTTGTTTGAACGGTTATTGTTGTTGACAGCAGATTTTCCTTTTACCACTTGGACCATGAGTTTCTGAGTTATTCGGATAGCCTCTTCCATTGTTTGAGGATCAAACGAAATCACATCCCCTCGAATACTTTCGGGCAGTCCACCAATGAAGTTTTCCATCTTTTTCTCATCGTTGGGAACCATAGTTGGACATAGTACAGCCAACTCTTGAAACCTCCTGATGTAGGTCTCGATGTCATCGCCTTTAGTTACCAGCTCATAAAATTCTGTTTCCAACTTTTGCACCTCAGTACGAGGGCAAAACTTCTTTGTCATCAACTTCTTGAATTGATCCCAAGTGAGCTTGTAAGCATTTTCCATACCAATCGGCTGAGCATAAGAATTCCACCAAGACATAGCTTCATCAAGAAGCATACCTGTAGCAAATTTTACCTTGCTGACGTCCGGACAACCGCACATGAGAAATACATTCTCAGTCTTTTCAAACCAGCGGATCAAAGCAACCGCTCCTTCAGTGCCTTTAAACTTGATAGGATCACTAATCTTGAAATCCTTCCATGTACATTCACGCCAATTGTTGGGTGGTTCAACCGTCCCTGTATTAGAAGCAGTTTCAGCAGCCCTTGCAGCAACCTCAGCTCTCTCAACTTCTAGAGCTTCTGCAATACTATCCCTGACCAACTTGCGGATAGCGGCTTGAGTCATAGCGGGTGTTTCTGGTGCAGTCTTTCCTTTCCTTCGTGCCATATTTCTGATAAATCACAATGGAAACAACCATGAGAAAAATCATAATAGAAATAGTCATCGTACCAAAAGTATACACCCACAACATGTATATATACAACTACAACTAGTATAAACACAACCACGACATGTACGAGTACAACCACAACATGTATAAATATACCCACGACATGTATAAATACAACCACAACCTGTATAAATACAACCACGACATGTATAAATACAACCACAACCTATATAAATACAACCACGACATGTACTAGTACAACCACAACATGTATAAATATACCCACGACATGTATAAATACAACCACAACCTGTATAAATACGACCACGACATGTATAAATACAACCACAACCTGTATAAATACGATAACAATAAAGAGCAACCACGAAACATCATAAATATAATCACAACACATGAATATAATACATGAAAATTTTGGCCTACATGGACCGATATAATATATAGCACAACATTTCCAACATAGTAGAGTCACACTTGATATATTTGTTTGTACAACAACCAAAAGACTAGGAAAATAGTAAAAGCTAATACAATACAAGTCTATGTCTACGCTTCTCCAGGTGCTCTAGTTGGTCCAGGTGCACCAGGTGCTCCAGGTGCACTCCTCAGACGACGGATCTCCCTGTCCATCATGACGACAATCTCCTCTAGATGCTGAACTCGAAGCTGAAGAGCAACATCCCTGCCCTCCATCATAGTCAACCTCTCCTGAGCCACTGCCAACTGGTGTGTCTGCTCACCCTGAGTCTCCTGTGTCATCTGGGCTTTATCCTGTATCTCAGGTAGCTCATCTCTAAGCTGATCAATCAGCTCCTGGTGCATCTCCTGTCGTGCCTCAAGTCCATGGTACGACACGTCGATGCTAACTCTGCCTAAAATCAATCCCTCAACCTGCTCCTCGACCGCCTCAAGTCGAGTAGTGATAACCTCATCAACCCTATAACCCAAACTATCAACCTGCTCCTGTTGAGCCCCTAACTGAATCCTTTAAGGTAACAGCTGTAGGCCCCCTAGCAGCAGCTGCTCTCGAACTCTCCCCTATATGGTATACTGGTGGTGGTGGAAGGTTAGCAGTCTCAGTAGTAGGTGAAGCTGGGGTGGTAAACCTTGCATGCTTCCTGAGCGGCAAGAGTGAAGTAGATATGGAAGTAGTAGTGGGTATGGCTGGTGGTGATGTAGGTACTGTAGGGATAGCAGGGATCCTAAAAGTAGATGTAGCAGGGCGAACACTCTTCCTAGCAACTAGAGTGGTCTTACTACGGGGAAACATAAGTCTTGGTTCTGAGGGAATAGTAGTAGCAGGGGATGGTATGTCAGTAGGTACACGGGTAACCTCAGGTGGTGCAATAGGGGAGACATGAGGAGTAGGAGCCGTCTCCTCCTCCTCAAAAGGCTCGGTATCCTCACTTGGTGCCAAAGGTGGCAACACAGGTACAGGAGGAATGGGTGGTGGTGAAAAAGCAGTGGAAGACAAAGAACCCTCCACATCAGAGTCTGAGACAGAGTAAAGTATGACAGTGTTCGGGTCTGAAGACATAACTCTCTGATAATCAAGGTAAAATAAAAATAAATAACTCGCGTAATGGAATCACCTAAAAATAAGTAAATATGCACTTATGATGAAATGATGATATGCTATGATGATGTGGTTATAGTCTAGGGTCCATGATGCATCCTAGTTCGCTATTACCTTAGCTTTGATGCCAATCTGTCACGCCCCCAAAATACCAGAATGGCCGCGGAATGGAATACCTGGGGGTGACTGTCATAGCATCACAACAAGGATATATTGAACGACCTAAAGTGTCGTTTTGAAAATACATCGTTTGATTCATTCAAAATATTCAGAGTTATAAAACATAGGTCCCAAAAGAGTTGGAAAGTTTAAGTAAATAAGTTTAGTACAATCAAACGATAGTTCATAAGTGCATAAAATCCAAAATGAGACGCGTCATCCTTGATTCTCAAAGAAATGATTCCATGCATGTCATGAGGAATATGTCTTAGTTACCTGAAAATACATTGCGAAAACGGTCAACAATAATGTTGGTGAATAATTATAGGTTTGTAAGTTAAATCGTATGTACATAAGCCACAAATATAGAGTAAACCGACAAAAATGTCAAAATGCTACATTGTCTCTTAAGCTCATGACCCCGAAGCTAGACATAATATTGTATTGGCCCCAAAAGAGTGTTTACCAGGCACTCATACAGTTTAGACATGAAATGCATTCGTACCCGTTGGAGCAACCGAAACATGAATGGAGGCGTCACCCTCAATAGATCTATTCACTCACTCTCACTTGGCATTATAATTAACGGTCCATGATAATAAAGAGGACTTAACTTGGTAGGAAGGCAACTTAAGCAATGTATGGAATTTAATACTTTGGCATGTACAGAAAATAAGTATGCAATGTATTCTCCCCCGTGGGATTTGAAATCAAATATGTAATTGAAAACGGGGCTATGAAAACTCACCTTAAGTGATAGTACGATGAGATGAAATGATCGGGACACAAGGCACGTACACTAGCCGCAACCTAAATGAATGAATATGATCTAATTTAGATCATGAAATGTTGTAATGAATAATCATGCACATGATACCTATACCACTCGTAACTTGAAAATACTTGTTATCGTCAAAGTAGGAAATTTTCATACTTAGGAAAAATAGTCCAATTAGAAGTATAGAAACTTATCGTAATATATCGTATATAATATGTTAGCGTTATATTCCTCGTTTTGAAAACCCTAAGATAACGTCTAGTAATCGCATAAATGAACCTTGGGTCATACGTATTTCGTTTGTTAAGAATAAAATCCTTGAATAATAAATCTAGAAAATATATCATTTAGTACGTAGTTATATTATTTTCTAGTAGTGACTAAATATATGTATAGTTTGACGATTTTAAAACGTGTATAACTTGTTCGTTTTAAGTTCATTTTCCTCGTTCTTTATATCCATGGATTCGTCTTAGTATGTATTAATATATTTTCGATAGCTCGGCTCCACTAGGTTACGTCTAACGCCTCTATTTGTCCGTCGAAAATTCTTAAACAGCATGCAGTTTTTCAGAAAATTAGTTTTCGTCAAATAACTTGCAAAAATCATAACTTCTTCATTATAAGCTCGTTTTAATCCGTTCTTTCGCCCACGGCTTCGTTTTTGAAAGTATTTTCTAAATATTTGGTCAAAAATTACCCATCACCTGCTGAGTTTCCCACGTTTTAAAAATGGTGACAGTAGGTATTTGTTTGGTTTCAAAAATCATTTCTAGGGTTCCAATCTAGTTCCAACTTCATCCAAACCACTTTCAATCACCACAAAACTAGTCTAATCCTACCATACACCTTCTTAGGGTGTCATGGATTCCTAAACATCATAAACCAAGTGGATCTAACAAGGATCTAACTATAATCACTTTCTAGGGCTCAAAAGTTAGATATGTTTAAAATAAAGTGGTATAAGTAGCATATGCATGTAGATCTAGTATAAATATCATATGAAACTTGTAAAAACTTGGTAAAATCATAAGTATGAGTTTCATACACTTACTTGAAATATTAAGGAGATTTGAGGATGAAAAAACCTAGGTAAACCTTGAGTTTATCTTTCAAAACCCTAAAAGGAATACAAACTATACTTGATAATTTACTTGTTCTTGAAAAACAAATGGTTCCTTCTTGTTTCTTCATTAGGCTGAGCATAAGAGAAAGAGAGAAAAGAGAATGATTTTTTACTTTTAGATCTAGGGAATGGACTAATAATGTAGTGTTTGTAGTATATGTATAAAATATGTATTAGGTAATAGTGTATACAATAATGCTAGTGTAATATTTCAAGTTGTGTAAGAAAGGGGGATGGGGGGGGGGGGGGGGGGGGGCGGCACCTAGTGAAAAAAAAAAGAAGAAAATAATGAAATGTGTAAGATAGTAGGTAAATATTAGTATTATTATGTGTTTATAAATAGTTTTAGGGAATACCGGGTACCGAGTTAATTAAAAATAAATTTTAACGGAGTTAACCGGGACATAATAAAGTTATAAAAATTGTAAAAATATGTCGGGTATAAATATTGAGTGTTTAGATAATTATTTTTAGTTTCTACGAAAACCGTCGTAATTTTAGTAAACTTGCGATAATAATTAAATAAATTTCCAAAACACCGGGTAAATTAATATTATAATTTTTATATTATTAAAATGAATATAAAATATATTGGGATCATAGTCGGGAGTGTCGGACGTGTTAGTCACATTATTGATCGCGTATTAACGTTTATTTAGAAATAATTAAATGTAATAGTTAATTATACCAAAAGTACTAATTTAAATATCCTACGAGTGGAATAGTATGCAAGTGCCATAATGATGATATGCAGACTATTTTTAGTCCGTATGAAATGTCTCAACGATAAAGCATGAATTCGTTCCTGAACCAATACGGTTACGCGGATTTGAATACCCGTAAACTAAGTTTACGATGAAATGAGTAATGCACATGAATAGTGGTTTTCTCTCGGAAATGAATAGTGTCATGTGAATGGTGAAATTTTTGAATATTTCTCGGAATATAAAACTGACCTAAAAAATGATGAATAGTAAAATGATGAATAGTGATCAATGAATAGTAATTGGTGAATAGTAAAATGTTGAGGTTTGGAAAAATGACCTGAAATCGTGGGGTGTGATACTTAGATTAGTAGGATTCATCCTGGCTATTCAATTATTTTTGGCGGGAAAAGGTTTTTAAGCCATTTGGTATGTGTAACTTGCAATATGGGGGAGGTGATTTGATAGCCAGTTGTAATCTTGTTTTATGATTGGATGAGAGGGGTGGTGATGGCATAGGTGGTGGAGCAAGTGGAGGTGCAGGGGTGTGGGTTTTGCAGATTCCAAGTGGGAAGAGGGAAGGAGAGTTGACCGGGTTTGACCGAACGTTTTTATTAAAAAGGGTTGGGCTAGAAGGTGGATTGGGCCAGGGGTTATGTGGATCAGGTTAGGGGGAGTGGTTGGGCTTGTATTTTGTATTGGATTTGGATTTTGGTTTATATAATAACTAAGGATCTGTTTGGTTTTAGAATTACAAGGACCAACTTTGTATTTTTCTGAAAATGTAGGGACTGAAAGTGAAACATTTCCAAAGTTGTCACAAGGGTTTTACTTTGCCATGGTTGAATAATACAAGGACCTCAATTGATATTTTCCATGTTTGAAATTCCAGGGACCATTTTTGCCAAATCTGAAACTTCAGGGACCAAACTTGTAAATTCCTCAAAATTTTCACCCAGGGACCAAACTTGATAACTTGTGAACTCCCAAGGACCAGTGTTGGCTTTTTCTTCCAAAATCCAATGCTCAGGGGTCATTTCTGTCAAATTCCAAACTTGAGGGACCATTTCTGCCAATTTTGCAAACTTTTGCTCCAAGGACTATTTTTGGCATTGTATGATTCTCCAAGGTGTGTTTTGACAATCTGAGCTCAAAAAGGGTAATTTGCTTCCCCGGCTCTGGCTTTTGATACGTTTTCCAAATCCGTGCTCGTTTTTGTCCTTTTTGGCCTGATTTATGCCAATTTCTGAAATATCCGTTCCTACATGATCACAAACACAAAAACACAATATCTTTGGCATTTATGGTTAGTTTGTGTCTGTTTTGGTCTTAATATGGACAGAAAAAGGTGTGTGAATAAGCACACACCATTGGTCGACAAAACATTTATCAACCCAATCATAATCTTGTTTAATGCTTTATCTCATGTCTAACGAACTTGATAAGGAAATTGACTTAAGTATACTTCTGTTATGAACCAACCTTAATGCATTTGATATGTTAAGAATTATAAGTCGAAAGGGATTCTTGATATGTTGGATAGTTATTTGTAAGAGTGATCATTAGTCATCTCTTGCTCATATATATTGTTAATGATTGCTTGCTTGTCATTTACATGTTTACTTCCATGTTTCTCAGCCTAAATAAACATAGCCTTTAATCATATTGATAAACAATCTAAATAACCATATTGCTAGTCTTTTGATAAGTGACAATCTTGAGACTATACTTTGAAACAATTGCTAACTTGGCTTTTCTACAATCTCTTGGGATGATCTGGTCTTACCTAAAACCTTTACTATAAACGGGGGTTATACTTTACCCATGTGTTTTATTTATTACGGAATTGGTGAAATTAGTATTATAAATTTAAAGCTTTTGAAACACATCAAAGTTTTTGGTGCCACTGCCAGGGATTGGTATTGACAAAATCGAGTTAGATAAGTGTTTTTGAGACTTTTTACAATCATAGCCGTACAGTTTTCTGGCAAACTGATCAAAATTTTGTTTTCTGAGACTGAGTGTACGCCGCACTTGCAAGTCTGTGTGCCGTATTCTCTGGGAAATTTCAAACTGCGCCGGTTTTATTGTCAAAATCGCCGTACTTTCTGGAAAAATTCATAATGTTTTCCGAGACAAAAACAAAAAAATACAAAAAAAATTTAATGCTTAAGTTCAAGGCTGAGAACATGAGAATTGCTTTTTATGTATTTTTAGTATTTGGATTGATGCATTTGTTTATATGTTATGATTCATCGAACATACGAAAATATTTGCTTATTTGGTTAATTAGACATTTTCTTGTTTTTAATTTTTTCTGCATAATAATTATATGGACTATGAGTTTGAATGAGATTCTGAGGTATAATAAAAATAATAAGGAACTTGAAACTGAAAATAGGGGAAATACGCCGCACTTGTTTACAAGTGCGTCGGTCTTTCCTTGGAATTTTCGAAATAAAAATAAGAACACAAGAGAAGTACGCCGCACTTGTTCCCAAGTACGTCACACTTTTAACATAAAAATTTCATAGAGGACTAATATCTTGTTTGTTATGACCAAACCAATCCTTATTTTGATCTCTGAATGTTTACTGATGTTATTAGAGTGCAAAATATCATTGAGTTTTGTTTGTACTAACATACTAATATTTGAATTGATGTTATGTTGTCAAATGTTAGAAATGGACCCAAACTCAAGTATTGGACGAATTTGTCTTGAGAAAGGAAATTCTCTTACTGAAAATGACCAAGTGGAGAGTGAAGGAAACTGGGATGGAGAGAGCACTTGGGACACAGCTGATAGTGGAGAACAAAAGGAGGTTAAGGCCTATAGTTTCTTTAAGATGGAAAAATGAAGAAGGAACTTGGGAAAGATACATGACACCTTGTTATGTGGAAGGTGCAAATGCTTTTGATGGGGTAATTGATTTGGAATGTGCTAAACATTTTGTTTACCAAGAGTTTGTAATTGAGAAGAATTGGAAATATACTAAGTTAGACAATGGGGACAAAAAGCTTGATAGGAAGTTGTTAGTCAATTTGGAAGGAGAAATTTATGTGATAGACTTCTATGTGAATCCAGAGGAAGATGATGTTGAACCTACAGTGATACTTGGTAGGGATTTTCTGAGGCAAGCTAAGGTCATTGTCAACTTACAACTTGGTATGATAACCCTTTGGCCCGAACCACCTATGTATGATTCTGATGATGAAGAGCTAGATGCTTTGCTAACAAATTTCTCAGTTGAAGAACTTCCACCAATCTTCCAAAACCCCACTGATTTCCCAAACTATGTGTGTAACATGGATAATAGAAGTAAGTATAACAATGTTCTAGCCAATTTGGTGACCAAAGAAATTTATTCACCATGCATTGTGGATTGGTCTCTTCTGAACAAATTAGAATGTGGAGAAGTGATTGAGGAGATGCTGGAGATCACACTGCTGGAGGAGAAGAAGATTTATTTGTGTCTGAAGCATGGAAAAGAGCTTTCAAAGGAAGTTATCTACAAAGAATTATGTCAAGATTTCTTTTCTACTTATCAAATGGATGAGGATGTGAGCCAGGAAGATATTTGCACCAAGAAGATCTTGAATTTCAGGTTAGGAGGATGTGCACATCAGTTGAGTTTGGTGGAGTTTGCTAGGTTCTTGGGATTGTAAAGGTCTGAGGAATTACATGAGGAAGGATTTGAGATTTATTTTCAGAATGGACTGAGAGATGAAGGGGACTTTAATGCAAAGGAGTACCAGAGTAGGATTAGTACTGAGGAGGAGCTTAGGTTGTCTAGGAGTGCTTGTGGTAGCGTAGGGATTGCACCAGGCTTTACCTCTCGAGGGATCTCGAGAAGCTTACAACCCCCACCAGGCAGTGTACCTGATCGTTGTAGTATAGTGTAGTGACAAGTACCGGGGGATTGATCGTTCAGCTAGGAATAGTGTCGCTAGGATTAGAAAACCTAAATACGAGTTCTAGAGATGAGGGATGATTCTTCTTGTATTTTTATATTTTTATGAAAGCAAGTAAATATCTCGGGTTTGAAGGATTTGGGCGGAATTAGTTGCTAGTCAACTAACCCAATACTAAAGATGCAATCAAAATAAAATACTAAAAATGAAAATAAAGCTAAATTAAACTAAGGTTGTGAGCAATAAGTGGAGAAATGTGTTTACTTAGATTTCACTATTCCCTATATATCTTTTACACGTTAATTACTTGTTATAGTTGCGTGGATGACGGATTGTATTCCATAATACCATTCATGGGGTGGCGTACTTAACTCCCCAATCCTATGAGTGCCTGCTTCACTCCTATGTCGAGCCGGCTAAGAAGATCCTAACATGGGATCATTAGAATTTACTCATGCATTAAATACAACCAATAAAACCTAGTACACATCGGTTCATGTTTCCTAAGACGTTCAAGCATGTTACCAATTGGAGATCTGCCAATTTTCTTAAGCCTAACATTGAAATCATTCATCCAATACAACCATAAACAAGTAATCAACACATAATCAACATCTAGGTTTCATTAGATCTAAGCAAACACAAGATAAATCTAGCCTAACATGGTGGAATCAAGACAAGCACAAGATATAGACAACCAACACATAGACATATTGATTGAATTAAAAGAATACTTATCTCAATAACACATGTAAGGGTTCAAGGGCTGAAAACCCTTGAAAAAGCTGTAAAATACGTATATGATTCGGCCTTAGGGTTTCTCCAAACTTGTTCCTTCTAATGAATGAAAATTAGAAAACTATATATAGATATTAGAGGCTGACGACGTCAAGAACAACCTTGTGACGCCGTCATCTCGCCGCCAAAATAATCCTCGGACTGCCTTGATCTACATCTGACGCCGTCATGTATTCCATTTTTCCAGGCCGTCACACATTTAACTCTTGACGCTCTTCTTTGTGACGCCTTCATTTCTGTACTAGGTCGTCATGATCTTTACTCTTGATGCCATCAACTTCTTCCTCTTGACGCCGTCACACACTGTTACAAGCATGGAAAATTAAGTCTTTGGCATTTTCTTCACTTTTATGCTCCAAAAACGTCCGAATTGCCTCCTTTTCCAGATTTGACTCCCAAAATACCTAAAATCACAAAAGGAACGATTTAGGGCAATATTTGATCAAATAAATTCAATTCCGGGCTTAAATGACCCCCTAAAAGTGGTTCATTTTTCGCCTCATCATATACCCTTACATTTGAGATTTGTTTGTCCTCAAGCAAATGCGCTTTTATTCTAGTCAAAATACAAGTTAGGGGTCATTTAACACAAATATAAAAGTAATTACAACAAATAATCGTTCCACTAAAGACCAAAGACAAGCACGGAGGTCATACACAAGCACCTCACAAATAGTGTTTAGATACTCACATCTCTCGGGTGTAATAAAGTATAAATTACAATATGGAAACGGAAGATATCTCTCACTACCTGTCATAGCAAAATAGATTACCATAGGCTTGGGAAAGGATCAAACCTCCACCACATGGCGTAAGCACCTAGGATAAACTATCAAAGAGGGCTTTTAAAGGGTTGTAACGTTAGGTGTAGGGATATGGTATACACGGTTTTGTTGGATATAGGCAGTCTTTACTGGTGGCGAGCTAACAATCTTGGTTAATTACATGTACAATATGGCGTTGCTAAGCCAAGACTAGACTCGACTTAAGCTAATAAATAAAAAATAACAAAAACATAAAATAAACATAGAATGAAATGGGATGGTAGTCCGTATGTTTTTTCTCTTTTCTTTTTCTTTTTCTATTTTTTTTTTTCTTGATTTTTCGATTTTTTTTTTTTTTTTTTTTTTTTTTTTTTTTGCATACACTCTTACCCTACCATCCAAAATAATACATCATAGGGAATGAAAATTCCCCTTACACTTGAATTTTTACATACTTTACAATAAACTAATCTAATGACTCGAATTAAGATAATCAAAACACTTGGAGTACTTTTAAGATTAACGCACATATGGGGGTAATATATGATGTTCTTCCCCATTACTCCATAAAATAAGCACTTTACCCATGAGTCCCAATCGTCCCAAAACAATATGTACAAGGATATGACTCGACTTAGCAACCATGTAATCAATTAGATAGTTAACTTAGGGTTTAACAAATAACAATAATGCACTAAAAATGAGCGCATACACGGAAGGCTAAGGCGATTTGGTTGTACATTTAAGTGGGGTGTAACAAATTCTTCCTTTAAGTAAAATGCTTAAAGTTAGAAACGAAAAGATAGGCTCGGAGGGGTGTACTAGGGGTTTCGTGTACTAAAAATGAGTACAACACTAAGGGTGTGGGAAAAATTAGTTGACTTAACTAGCCAAGTAATATGACTTAAATGGTCAAGTAATTATGATACGGGTTTAACACAAGGGTGATCCTAATGCCTCTTATCATGTAGTAAATCCTACTACACGAATGTAGTCTCACTAGCGGTCTCGGGATGCATCACTAACGCAAGTTCTAGAATCTAAATGCTACCGGTACACTCATAAGCACTAATAGTAAATGCTTTTCCTATCAAATCTAAAGGCGAACCTCACATATTTGGGTGGAAAATTTTTCTGAATAGTACGGTTTTGTGCTAGTCATACAATCTCCTATCCATGAGACGCTTGCTATGGCTAAAGTTTCACTCCTAAATGTTGTAAAAAATTTTAAATTTGGCGCTAAAATCGCACTAACAAGTATTTCTCATAGTTTTATTACACATCTACTATTAAACAAACAAACTCAAGCGAAAGTGTATCTGTAAGGTATCATCATTTTACCCTCCCCTTACACTTAAGATGAACATTGTCCCCAATGTTCAAGTAAAGAATGTAAAAGTGAAATAAGTAAAACAAATGAAATCAAATACTCCCCTGATTCGCTCGGTATGGATAATAAGGTGGTCAGGTTAAATCTTCCTCCAAGAAAATGAACAATTAAAGCTTCCCTTCCAGAATATAAATCATCTTCTTGTCATACATAACCTGTAAATCCTGAGAAAACAAACAAAGCAACCTCGCATAAAATCGGCGGCAATCTACATAAGTTACTAAATCCTAGAAAACAAAATAAGATATAATGCTTGTGGAATGAAGTTTGCAGATTTCCTGGAGATTATAAAACTTAATAATTCAACAAAAACTTTAAGACTCCGTTAGAAAAACAAAACTGGTAAAATTTCCAGATTTTTATACGTGACGCCATCAAGAGCAAGCTCATGACGCTGTCAGAAGTGACCTGCAGAAATTCTTATGTTAAGTTTCCGGAAAATTTCTGGAAAAACTTGGTCCTACTTCCTGGAAAATCCTGCAAAACTTCATTATGACTCGCTACAAGCATTTGACTCTAACAAATACGAATATACATGTTCACTTAATATTGTGGAAAATCATGATCGGTTTGTTTCTTAAAAACATATTTGGCGTTTCCCCTTACACTTATCTTTTGCAAAAATACCTTTAGGTGGAGTTAAGACTAGGCCAAAACAACAAAGTAAAGTATTTCCACTTTTTAGTTTAAAAACATGATCTACCAACAATAAAAATAAAGCATGCATACGGAAGCAAATAACAAACAAACAAAATAGAATCACACAAAGCATAGGTTACCTCCCAAGAAGCGCTTTTCTTTATTTACGAGTCTTGTAGCTAGACTCAAGGTCATGGGTTACTACGTGACCTCATCGTTGGTTTCACTCTCTAGGTCATCTTCTAAACCAGTTTTGTATTCCGGACCTAGTTGCAAGCATTCTTTGTAGAAACCAAGCATCCTATTTTTCACATACTCAACTCCTCTACGTCTATCCTCATCATTCCTATAATAAGCCGCTTGCTTGTGTTCCTTTTCTATATTAGAGAGAAGGCGGTATTGTTCAATTTTGTAGGGCATTTGGTAGGCAATCTCATCATTCTCTTCCTTGAATCTAACTATCCCTAAAGTCGGATCATAACTCATCCTAGTGGCCTCAACAAATGGTTTTCCGAATATTATTTGGCTTAGGCAGTCATCTATCACCGGACGAGTGTCTTCCACTATCATAAAATCGATCTCATAGGTGAAATTACCTATAATCACATGCAATCCCTTCACTCTCCCTACAAAATTACTTATCAAATTCCTATTGGGCATCATCCTAAAATCAAGTTGTTTCTTCATCACCCAATTGTAATAAGTCCTAGTCATGATGTTTATAGGAGATCTAGGATCGATGTAAGCTTTCCATATATGCATATGCCCGATATTTCATGGTATGTTAATGTTAGAGGGGTCTCCCATTTTGATAAGGGGTGTGCCAAGGATATATGGTCTCTCAGGACTATCGAATAAATCCTTATGGTATTCCCGTTCTTCCTTGGTGGGCCACTTATCAAAGTGCTTTTCTATAGTTTCTACTTCCTCTAACTCCTCTCCCTTATTAACCTCAACTTCCCTACTTTCATCCCTAGTCTCGTTTTCTACTCTAACTTCATCCTTGTCACTTTCTTCTATCTCCTTATCTATTGGCTTAATGGTGACAACATTGACAAAGTGGACATGTTTGGATGATGAGGGATCCTTAATTTGGATTCCGTTATTGGTGTCCCTAGTGTCCTTCCTAGGTGTAGTTAATGCTTGGTTGTTGAGGGCTTTCAACAAGTTGTCTATCTTGTTGGTCATCTCCGTTTGCTGTTGGTTGAATTCGGTTTCGAACCTAGATATGCGAGCTTCTTGAGATGCCATGAACTTAGACATCAATCCTTCAAGATTGTTGGTACTACCATAATTGTTAGAAGGATTGTTGTTGAAAGTACGGTTGGAGGGTGGACCGTTTGGTTGATAACGATTAGGCGGATTGGAAGAATTGGGTTGATTTTGTTTCCACCTAAGGTTTGGGTGATTTTTCCAAGAGGGGTTGTAGGAATCACCGTAAGGGTTTGGCTCAGGTTTGAAAGTGTACCACTTATCTCCTGCTTCGTCGGTACGCGAGGATGCGCAGTCCGCAAAAGCTATTCCGGGGAGTTCTACACAATCACGAGTGTCATGGGGACCACTACATAATTCGCATGAAGAAGTGATTTTGTTCACTTGGCTTGAAGGCTTAGGAGCTTCGTAAGATTTCATGAGAAACTTGACTTGGTGTTCAAGTTCCATGATCTTACGGTCGGGAGTGCTAGAGTTGTTCGAAGGCAAAGATATTGCCTTGACCGTTTTGTTCAAATCACGGGGATCATTCCAACTTTCGTTGTCATAGAGAGCAAGATCTTCTATGAGTTCCCATGATTGTTCCACACTTAGATCACGTAGCTTACCACCGGCCGATTGGTCAATGGCTCGCCTCGTGGAGAGATCGATATGGTCATAAAAGATTTGGACTTGGAGCCAAAGATCTATGCCATGATAAGGGACTTTTTGAAGTAAGTCCTTGAAACGAGTCCATGCTTCATAGAGAGATTCATTTTGACGTTGTTGGAACATCAAGATGTCATTTCTAAGCTTAGTAGTTCTCCCCGGTGGGAAAAATTGAGCAAGGAAATGAGTGGTGAGATCATCCCATGTGGTGATGGATCCCGCGGGTAAATGCTCAAGCCATTGACTAGCTTGATCACGTAGAGAGAATTGGAATAGGCGTAATCGGGTTGTCTCTCTAGTTGCAACATCTAGGTCTATGGAGCTACGATTTTTAGGAAGTCCTAAAGATGTTGATTTGGATCTTCGGAACGAAGTCCATGGAATGCACATCCGCTTTGCACCAACCGGATGGTGTCGGATCGCAAGGGGGTCACATTGGCTCTGGTGAGCTCAATGGTGTTTCGGTAGCCTTGGTGGCTAGGTCGGGAATACTCTCCTAAGGTTCGGGGCCTAAGAGGTTCTAGTGGTGGGTTTTGTTGTGGTGGGATGACGGGTTCAAAGATGTTCCCATCGTCCATGATGTCGGGTGGTGAAGTGTTACGAACAAAAACACAAAGAAATAAGATAGACTAAAGAGAACCTAAAAAAATAAAAATAAAATCTTGCTAGAAAGGAATCTAGCAAGTAGACCTAATAAAAAGAGATTCTAACCTAGACAATAACTATTCCCCGGCAGCGGCGCCAAAAACTTGGTAGCGTAGGGATTGCACCAGGCTTTACCTCTCGAGGGATCTCGAGAAGCTTACAACCCCAACCAGGCAGTGTACCTGATCGTTGTAGTATAGTATAGTGACAAGTACCGGGGGATTGATCGTTCAGCTAGGAATAGTATCGCTAGGATTAGAAAACCTAAATACTAGTTCTAGAGATGAGGGATGATTCTTTTTGTATTTTTATATTTATATGAAAGCAAGTAAATATCTCGGGTTTGAAGGATTTGGGCGGAATTAGTTGCTAGTCAACTAACCCAATACTAAAGATGCAATCAAAATAAAATACTAAAAATGAAAATAAAGCTAAATTAAACTAAGGTTGTGAGCAATAAGTGGAGAAATGTGTTTACTTAGATTTCACTACTCCCTAGATATCTTTTACACGTTAATTACTTGTTATAGTTGCGTAGATGACGGATTGTATTCCTTAATACCATTCATGGGTTGGCGTACTTAACTCCCCAATCCTATGAGTGCCTACTTCACTCCTATGTCGAGCCGGCTAAGAAGCTCCTAACATGGGATCATTAAAATTTACTCATGCATTAAATACAACCAATAAAACCTAGTACACATCGGTTCATGTTTCCTAAGACGTTCAAGCATGTTACCAATTGGAGATCTGCTAGTTTTCTTAAGCCTAACATTGAAATCATTCATCCAATACAACCATAAACAAGTAATCAACACATAATCAACATCTAGGTTTCATTAGATCTAAGCAAACACAAGATAAATCTAGCCTAACATGGTGGAATCAAGACAAGCACAAGATATAGACAACCAACACATCGACATATTGATTGATTTAAAAGAATACTTATCTCAATAACACATGTAAGGGTTTAAGGGCTGAAAACCCTTGAAAAAGCTGTAAAATACGTATATGATTCGGCCTTAGGGTTTCTCCAAACTTGTTCCTTCTAATGAATGAAAATTAGAAAACTATATATAGATATTAGAGGCTGACGGCGTCAAGAACAACCTTGTGACGCCGTCATCTCGCTGCCAAAATAATCCTCGGACTGCCTTGATCTACATCTGACGCCGTCATGTATTCCATTTTTCCAGGCCGTCACACATTTAACTCTTGACGCTCTTCTTTGTGACGCCTTCATTTCTGTACTGGGTCGTCATGATCTTTACTCTTGACGCCGTCAACTTCTTCCTCTTGACGCCGTCACATACTATTACAAGCATGGAAAATTAAGTCTTTGGCGTTTTCTTCACTTTTATGCTTCAAAAACGTCCGAATTGCCTCCTTTTCCAGATTTCACTCCCAAAGTACCTAAAATCACAAAAGAAACGATTTAGGGAAATATTTGATCAAATAAATTCAATTCCGGGCTTAAATGACCCCCTAAAAGTGGTTCATTTTTCGCCTCATCAGTTTGCAACAGTATTAGGAGCCCTGTTTTGAGAGTGTTACAAAAAAATGATTGCATATGGGCTATGCCAAAGTACAACTGGATATGACAAGATTCAGAAGTATGAGCTTTGGTTGATGAGTATGTTTGAGGATAGGAATAGAGAGAAGTATGCTAATGTGGCTTGGGTGATTGCTAGGTGGATGAAAAGGAAGGGCAAGGGTACTCAAAAGGGGAGTAAGATAATCTGTGGGAAGTTTGTGACAAGAATTGTAAGGAGGATGAAGCTATTGACTGATGATACCTTGTCCACTTACTCCACACCCACACCTTGCAAGAAGTTGGATGATGTTACATTGAGGGAGTTGATTGGTAGAGATGGAAAGTTGATTGATGAGGACCCTGCACCTGGTGTTGCAAGGTTGGTGCCTCCCAGACCTCATAAGCCTTCTGTGATGGAGTCATATCAAAAGTTAGGGGAGATTGAGAGAAAGCAAGCTGCTTTGGAGGAGTTGGGTAAATTGAATGAGGAAAATTGGAAAAAGTTTGCACCTTTATTTCAAAGCATGGCAGCTCAGTAGGGCATCTCTCTAGGCACCAGTGCACTACAAGGGACCTCTACCAACCAACCATCCAGCTCGAGACAAGAAGAAACCACCACCGCACTACAGCAGAAGCATCATGATGAACAACAACAAGCAACAACAGCAACAACAACAGGAACACCGCCGCACCTTTGACCGTGTGCGGCGTACTTTGTGGATTCCAACTAGACATTTGGTTGTTGATATTTTAAAAACAATTTATTTTGATGTTTTGTAACTAATGCCTCTGTTGGCATTATTTTTAAACATTTGTGATGGGAAATTGAAAAAACAATATGGTACCGGGGGGAGAACAAAAACAATGAACAATAAGTATCTATATATAAATCTATATATAATTATATACAAACGGGTAATTGTTTTATTGTGTTGCTAGGTGAAGGAGTGTAGTTGTGATTGTTAGTCAAGAACCTCGGTGTAGGCAACAATGGGGGTTTATATTTTTGCTTATTCACCTTAATCATAGCTTCTTGAATTTTAGACAACTGATAAGCTTCTGCTTCCTAGGCTTAAACATTCTAATAGCCAACTCTACATCAGTTTGTAAACCAGCAATGTAAAAACTTATTTGCTGATCTTCAGGCAAAATCACTCTACTTATCAACTTGTCAAAAGCATTTTGATATTCCTCAATAGTGCCTACATGCCTTACATTCTTTATATCTGCGATAGGATCATCAAAAGCATTACCAAACCTTTCAAGAATAGCAGTTCTATACATAGGCGAAGTCACATTTTCACCCATAATTTGTATAAACTGCCTATGCCACATACTAGCAATATCAAATAGGTGAATGGAAACAAGTTGTACCTTATGCTATTCAGGCACATTATCAATCACAAAGAACTGTTCACACTTATACACCCATTCTGTTACATTTTGGCCCCCAAACTTTGGAATCTCAATCTTAGCCATTCTGGTAAACTATGGTTGTTGTGGTGAATGTTGACCTCTACTTGTACCTTCACCATATGCTCTTACCCCTTCCAGAGTCCTATTAACATGAGAAGTCAAAGCTTCTGTGACAATTGCTCTCACATCAACCTTTACTCTTTCCAAGGCTGCATCAACATAAGCAGTTACCCAAAGCATGATATTCTCATCAACATTTGGTTCAATATTGGCGTTTCTAGTTGCAACAACCATGATTTCAATTAGTTATTTTCAAGAAATTAGACAGTTACACCACAGAGTAAATCCACCATACAATTCCTAACTAACGTGTTTGTTGATTGGAAAATGGAATCAAAACTAAACAATGACGTATTTTGGATTGGACAAATGGTCTAGATTGACCTGAATTGATGTCTGTATGGTGGTGATCAGTGATCAAAAATCAAGATCGGAGCGTTTGGGTGATGTAACTGAATAACGGTATTTCTCAACAAATTAACTGAATTGTAACAGTTTTCTTCCATTAATGGTGGGTTAGGTAGCAGGATTAAGCTCTGATACCATTTGATAGCAACAAAGATAGTAAACTTCCAAATTCTGTATAAAGAATGAAGAAGAAAGTAACACAATGATATTTCAAGGGATTTGTTATAGAAATATGAATTGTTTGTTACAAGTTGTGATACAGAAATTGAGAGAGAAAACTAAACTGTTACACAGACTGAATGATTACAAATGAGATAGTAAAGTGGTATTTATACAAAGAAAATGTGATCGAAAGTGAGTTGGAGTTGTAACAGCTTTTCCCGCCAAAGCTGTTATTTGACTTTTCTTGATCTTTGACTTTCTAATTTTGACTCTAGTTGACCAATTGACTTTTATTCATATCTTCTTCTTCATCGACCCATCAATTCAAATCATAATTCACCCCTCCACGAAAAAAGAGGTTTTTTTTTTCTTTCTTTTTTCTTAATTAAGTTGTAAAAATGTTTATTTTAAGTCAGTTATACGATGTTTTTCTACTCGGTGCATGAATAGGATTTTCTAACAATAAAAAAAAGTTGTAATACGTTGTTTTTTTTAACATGGGTTCCGACTTGACATTACGAGCCGACTAATCACAAGGCGACTACCCTTTTGGATAGCCCCTAGTCATCGCAGGTGAACCTCCGTGGTCACATGGGGATTAATTTTCTCCTCAATGGTTAACCCTGGGACCTCGAGGGAGTTACCCATTTAAGAGACCAAATTCAAACCACTGAGTCACCCCAATAAAAAATTATTAATACTTTGTATAATAGAGTTTGTGTATGAATTTTTAAAAATTATTAATGTTGGGATTAGATAAATAAAAAAATAAAATAAAATAAAATATCTCATTTTATTTTTAAAACCAACAAAAAAAAAAAAAAAAAAAAAAAAAAAAAAAAAAAAAAAAAAAATTGTCATGCATTTTTTAAATTTGTAGTGGGAATATTTTTAAGGCAATTTTTGTTAAAAAAAACATTATTTGAATTTTTGTGAAAGAATTTAAGTTTTAAAATGGTATTTTGGTGATTAAATATAGCCCATTTTTAAGCAAAAACATTTATGCTTTATATGTAGCATAGATTTGTTGTCTAGTGGAAAAATAATTAGAGAAGTTTAATTAAGTTTATCATATTATTTTTATTTAAAATAATGATTATAACATTAAAAAATATTAAATAATTAGTTAAAGGTAAACGTCATTTTGTAAAAAATAAGAACAAAAACTTCACTAATGATTGTGTTTTTCTTTTTCGTCGACAATTATTTTAGGACGGAAGAATTACATAAAATGGAAATATGAGTTTCATAAACCGATAAATTGATGAGTTCTCTGTTCATTCTATTTGAAGAGGATATAGCTTTTATCTCACTGCTCACAATGATCATTTAGTAACTAAACCGTGTAAATCAATGATGTTTTACTTTTAAAGGGCTAATGTTATTAAGTAGCATCATGTTTTTTTCAATGTTCCAAGAGCCAATCCTTAATTCAACATCCGGTTCCATGATTTTGAATGGATCGGAGGGACTAGTGCCTTACCCGCTGTGCAGCCTGACCCACAAACTGCAAGTAAAAAGGTGCGCTGAAGAGTATTATAAATAGTTAAATAGCCTACTCATGTCATTTGGTGAGCATTGAATGTGAGCATTTACTACCCTCTCTAAATCATATTCTCTCCAACGTGAGCTTAGTGAGCATGTACTTACTCTTATGACATAGCTTAGTGAGCATTGAATTTGAACAATTTCGTTCGTTGTTTGTATCTGGGGATAGGGTACTAACATTTTAAGACAAAATAAGAGTATGAAAAAAAGGAAAAGATAATGCAAACTATGGTTGTATCGGATGGACAAAAAGATAAAAATAAAAAACATATTAATCCTAAATGTGAAAGAGAAAAAAAGTCAATAATCCTAATGTTAGAATGACTTCTAAGAACAATCCTAGTCCTATAAAAAACTCAAATGTGTATGGATATTCATTTCGACTCCAGTGTAACTGCAATGAGCTGAACATATGAAAACATCCAACAATCAAATAGAAACCAAATACATATATATGTTGAGTTCACTATTTTCTTTCATATCACAAGAGCATAGCACTATGAGTTACATCATGATGACTTATGATATTGGTACAGGGACATTGGCCGTAGTTCTAGCTCATTCGAACGTGAACGTGAAAGGTGTCCTAACCGAGTATTTACTTGAGACCCAAGTCATATGTCCTTGACCGTATCGAACTTTGACTTCATCCCCACGATGCCAAGAAAACTGTACTTCATATTCTAACTTTTGGTGCATCTCTGTGAAGCTGAGCTCTTGAAAACCAGAACCAGCTATTACAGTTACAGCATCTGGTGCAGAAATATCCTTAATGGTGTAAGTTGAGTTTGCCAAACCAACATTGGTCATCGTCCTGAGTATGTTTTACTATCACCTCTTTTTAGAGAAACCGCAAAAGATGGATAGTTAAGTTGTGCCTCTGGTATACTTTTTAAGCAGCTTACAGTCTTTCTAACAATCATTTAAACTTGTTTGGGTGTATATCCTAATCCACAAAGATAATGAATGTAGTCATCAGGTTGGATGTCAAAAACAAGCCCTGGATCGTTGGCTTTTGATGGGTTTACGTGACCTGAGCCAATGGCAAAAATGTCGGCATGGAGCTTATTAAATCCGTCTCTAATGGCATGCCCATCTAGGCTTACATGAGTCGATGTAGTCATTATTGCTGACTTAATAGCAGCAGGAGACCATTCTGGGTGTGCATTTTTAAGCAATGATGCAGTGCCTGCAAGATGTGGACAAGACATTGATGTTCCAGATATGATGTTAAATGTTGCTTTGGTTGTCTTGTTATCAACCAAATTAGACCAAGCTGCTAAAATGTCGACTCCAGGTCCTATTATGTCTGGTTTTAGGATCCCAGGACTTTCAGAGTTAGGCCCTCGTGATGAGAAAGAAGCCACCTGTGGAGCTGATTTAACGCCGAGTATAGTTCCACGGAAAAGGATAGTTGATACAGGAGAAGAAGTCGAATTCAAATACTCTTTTATTTCAAGTCCTTCCTTGTAACCCACATTTGATGCAGGAAGAACTTAAGCCCCTGCCTTTATAGTCTCCCCCATCCAATATATCATTAGTAATAATCAAGGCAGCTCCTCCAGCATCTTTCACTACCATACTCTGTTCACGTCCAATGATCGGACCTTGATCACAAATTACCACCTTACCCTTGACATCAATGTGGTCTAGTGATCCCTCCCTGCACATAGATGCCTCTTTATCACCATCTTTTCCGGGGTAAACCAGAGGTCGGAACTTATGATTGAAATTCTCGTTCTGATATACCGATTCACCATCAAGCAACTTCTTATTTCCTAAAGAGACTGTTGTTCTTACTTGTCTATCGATTGTACTAGCTCCAACTGTAAGGATCCATGGAGCCTCATGCAATACCGATGTTTTTTTGGGCCCCAAATTACCAGCTGTGCCGCTCACAAAAATCCCTTGTTGTATAGCAGCAAAGGAACTAATTGCTAGTTCATTTGTGTAGAATTTGGAAATTCGTCCCCCAACTGAGATTGAAATAACGTCAACGCCATCTTCAATAGCTGCATCCATGCCTGCTAACATGACACTTCCCCGACAAAACATGACGCCACATACTTTGTACATGGCTAAGTGTGCCAACGGTGCCATCCCAGTGGCAGTGCCGTTGGCATTTCCAAATACATTTGCGTTATCTACTGGACTCCCTGCAGCAGTACTTGAAGTATGGGTCCCATGACCAGCCTCGTCAATCGGAAGACTTCCGTTAATGAAGTTTGTTATTCCTATGAGCTTGTTATTGCACCCTGCTACTTCACATTTGCCTTTCCATTTTGCTGGTGGAGGTGGGACACCTTTATCATTAAACAAAGGATGTCCGGGAGTAATTCCAGTGTCTAGAAGCCCAATTATGATTCCTTTTCCATAGTTTGAACTCCTCCTGAATGAATTTTTCCGCAAGCCCAAAAAACTTGGAGAACGAGTTGTATGCAACTGAAATACATTTTCAGGGTTTACCGATACAACTTCTTCCATATTCTCTAACACCCTTGCTTGCTCCGTCGACATTTTTGCAGCAAACCCTGTAATAACATGATGGTACATAAACATCATGCTAGGTTTCTGTTTTGTTATGGAAGCACTCTTTGTTGGGAATTCTGTGAAGTAAGAATTTTGCTGCTGTTTCTGCTGAAAGGATCCTGCTGAAGAGTTGGTTTATGCTGAAGCAGTGTATCTGCTGAAGACTAGTTTCAGCATTATTAGTTTCTGCGGATATAGTATTTCCGTATTTTATGTAATGTAGTTTGGATATGCATGAGTTTATTTAGGAAGTGATAATGCATATCTTTTAGAAGTTTTAGAATATACGTTTCTTGAGAAACGGTTTAGGGTTCTTTGTGTATAAAAGGAACACACGGTTTATGTATTGAATAACTTTTCGTGAATACTCTTATTATAATTAAAAGATCCATAGAGGATCAAGAGTTCTTAGTATCAAGCTTGTGTTTTGTTTCCGCTTTATAAATACAAGTTGCAGAGATTGTCTATTAGTGTGTTATTGATTACAGTGACATTACTAACGATTCTAGAGTGCTCAAGAAGATCTATCAAGGTCTTATAGTTTCAACAAGTGGTATCAGAGCCTCGAGAGAGTCTCTGTCATACTAAGAAACACACATCTTACACCTTAAGAATCCAAACAAATCTACAAACATGCCTAGATCTGATGATGATGTTGATACAACCCATAACATTAACACCACTTCTCTTCAACAACTCAATCTCTCCAACAGTAATGCTAAGTTTCCCTACTTGAAGAATGCTGATGAATATCATATGTGGTCCATGAAGATGCAGAACTGGATCACTAACATAGATTGGAATCTATGGGAGATTGTCAAAAAGGGGAATAGTCTGAAGAAGCATGTTACTGATGCCGATGGAGTTGTTACTATTGTAGGTCCCAAAACTGCTGAAGAGATTTTGGCTGTGCAAAGGGAGAGTAAAGTCAGAACAATTCTGCTCCAAGCTATTCCAGATGACCACATGGTTGACTACCACTTTATGGAGGATGCCAAGGACATTTGGATGGCTATAAAAGCAAGATTTGGTGGAAATGATGAATCAAGAAGGTTGCAGAAGTCTATGCTGAAGCAAAAGTTCCAAGAATTTTAGATATCTGAAGAAGAGGGAATTCATAAGGGTTATGACAGGTTTCATCAAATATTAAGTCAACTTAATTAGTTGAAGGCTAGACCCGATAATGAGGACTGTAATGCTAAATTTCTGAGATCTCTGCCGCCATCTTGGTTACAAGTTTGTATTGCTCTCAAGACCAAAGGTGGGTTGGACATGATGTCCTTTGATGACCTCTACAATAGGCTTAAAGCCCTTGAGCCTGATGTTAGAAGTCCCATTCGTCCATCCACTCATTCTGCATTTGTTGGTGCCTCTACAAAACCTGTGCATCAAGCCTCAAGTTCATATTCATCAGGAGCATCTTCTCAAACCCATACTCAATCTGCTCCTAAATCAAAATCCAGTAGTGTGTTGGAGGATATTATTCATTCATTTGTGGTTGAATATGAGCATCAGCAGTTTCTTGCTTATGAGGATTTTGAACAGGTGGATCCATTGGAGATGGAGGAGATGCACTTGAAATGGGAGCTTGCAATGATCTCCATGAACATTAAGAGGTTTGAAGCCAAGTCTGGAAGGAAGTTTGGTTTTAATGGAAGAGAGGCAGCAAGGTTTGATAGAAGGAAGGTTAAATGCTACACTTGTGGTCAAGTGGGACATTTTTCAAGAGAATGCAAGGAGAGAAAGGCTGGAGATGAAGTTAGATATGGCTCTTATCCAGTGGAAGCAGGGAATACCAAGATTGTACCTCCAAAGGCTATGGTGACTCTGGATCACCAAATTGATTGGGCTGACCATGAACCTGCTGGAGAGGAAGCTTCTACTTCTTCGCAAGTGAATCTGCTGGCATACTCACCTTCAGAAGACAAGAAGGAGCAAGTCTCCTTGATGGGAATCTCTCAGGTACACAACTGTGTATTTGGATGTAGTGTAAGATACAATGAGCTTAAACAAGAACTTGATGAATTGAAACCAAAATACAATGAGTGTTATGTTGAATTAGAGTCTTATAAAATGGCTTTAAAAACTTTAGAGAAACAAAAAGTATGGTTTCAAAAGAATCAAGTTAAATATGATGAAAAGATAAGAGTTCTAGAAAGTGATTTAGAAATTGCTAAGATAGACTTAAAACGTACTGAAAAAGAGAAGTCTGATCTAGAAAAGGAAAAACAAGAGTTACAAGCTAAATTAGACAAAGAGATAGCTGGTCGTATGAAATGGCAGGAAGGGGCATCTAATTTAAGTAAATTAATTGATGGTCATCAATCTGTTAGGTCTAGAAAGGCATTAGGATATGAGAAATATATAGACCCTGAAGAGTTAACCTATCCTGATATGTCTAGTGTTTTTGACCCTGAACCAGCCTTAGCTTTATCAAACACCTGTTAAATATGTTAAGGAAGGGGGAATGAATGTTGTACCTGGACCTATAAGAGGGGAACACATGCCTATAGACTTGTCCATACCTATTGACTTTGATGGATCACACCATTTATATGGCAAAAAGTCAACTGACTTGCCAGACCCTATTATTAAATCTACTGACTTTGTCTCTTGTTGTGACAGTGACAAGTCTTCTGATGAAGGGTCCACCTCATTTATCAGCTGTGATTCAAGTGAGAAGTCTGACATGCCCAAGACCACTCCCAAGACCACCCCCAAGACCATACCAAAGACATCACCCAAGACTCCCCACAAGCCTTCTAGAGTTGCTGCTGATAACAAGACAGTTTATGCTGAAGACTTGTTTTTAAATTCTTTGCATAATAATACTTTTGGTTTTGTTAAAAACAATTCTGTTTGTCATGGTGATTTGAATACTTTTTCATGTTATGGAAATTCTTTTGGTTTGAATAAATCTTCTAAAAGGAAGAAGTGTTTTGTGTGTGGAAGTAAATATCACTTGATTAAGGATTGTACATATCATGAGCAAAGAATGGGTGAATGTGTTAGTCAAAGAAAATCTAGGCACATGTAGAAGAATGTTAATGAAATACCCCCTTTTGTTCCACATCAGCAGAAACCCAATTCTGCTGAATCTCATTCTTCATGGAGAAGAACCAGTACTAGACCATATGTTCGACCCACTAGTTCTTTCTTTTATAATGGTTATTGGCCTAATCACTTTGACTCAATGTATAATGGTGGTGGGAAATGGAATACTGCTGTGAAGCCCTCAGCAGGTTGTTCTTGGACAAAGAAGGGACCTAATATGTATTACAGGCCCAAGAACAATGGTGGATCTAAAACATCTACATGGCCTATCACTAATGATCCACAAGGCAGGCTCAAGTCAGTAATGACTTGAGTCTCCAATGTGTACTAACTTTGTATAAATTTTTTTTGTTGTTGTAGGAACATCCTTTGAAAAGTACTGAAGTTGGGATTGTTGATAGTGGTTGTTCTAGAAGTATGTCAGG
>JARVZY010009338.1:0-27044 GCA_030686995.1 Artemisia argyi
TACTTAGGAACATGTTTAGGTTAGATTCTACTAAAACATGTGATGAGGATATAGGTGATGTTGAGACAATGAAGGATGAGGTAAATAACACAAACCTACAAAGTACCCCACAACTCCCACCATCACTTGAGGAATACACACAATCCGTGACTTACCTGGAATAAGTAGAAGAGACTATAGGAGCCCAAATAGAGGTAGAACCCTTGTACCAAACACAACTAGAGGATATAGGTTTGAATACCTGTAGTGATAACCTTACTCTTAGTTCTAGGGAATTACCTAGTGTTGACGAACCAGAACCTCAATCTTCACATAACTTTCCATCCTTAGATATACATCAAGGAGACAAAAGAGGGGCCGACCTACCCATCAACCCATGTAGTCCGGGTAGTCTTAGGATAAAGGTAGTGGACTCTAAGCCTTGTAGAGAGGAAGCCAATATAGGAGTGGAAAATGACCTTACATGCTTACATCACCCATTCATGATTGATCACAAAACACATTATGGGTTTAAACTGGGTTTATTAGGTCAAGATGGATCCCCAACTAGTAGTCTCTTGAAGATGATAGAAAATGATCCCTTTCTAGGAGAAAATCTTAATCCACCCATTAACCCGATTGAATTTATTAAGGTTATGATGATAGGAGCACACCCCTTTGAGCATATAATTCATCCACCACTATTTTCTCACGTGGCATACTTCCACCCTAAGGGTGTGTATCGCTACTTCCACCCGCACCTAATCCTAAGTGTAGGGAAAACTTCCCTTTTATCCGTTGAATAAGGGTAGAGTCAGGCTCGTGACTCGAACAAAAACAAGTGCTTCTTGGGAGGCAACCCATGTTTTGTGTGATTTTATTTTGTTTGTTTGTTATTTGTTTCCGTATGCATGCTTTATTTTTATTGTTGGTTGATCATGTTTCTCAATTAAAAAGTGGAAATACTTTACTTTGTTATTTAGCCTAGTCTTAACTCCACCTAGAAGTATTTTTGCAAAAGATAAGTGTAAGGGGAAACCCCAAATATGTTTTTAAGAAACAAACCGGTCATGATTCTCCACAATATTAAATGAGCATGTATATTCGTATTTGTTAAAGTCAAATGCTTGTATTGAGTCATAATGAAGTTTTGCAGGATTTTCCAGGAAGTAGGACCAAGTTTTTCCAGAAATTTTCCGGAAACTTAACATAAGAATTTCTGCAGGTCCATTCTGACGGCGTCAGGGGTTTACTCTTGACGGCGTCAGGAGTTAAAATCTGGAAATTTTACCGGTTTTGTTTTTCTAACGGAGTCTTATGGTTTTTGTGAATTATTAAGTTTTATAATCTCCAGGAGATCTGCAAACTTCATTCCACAAGCATTATATCTTATCTTGTTTTCTAGGATTTAGAAACTTATATAGGATGCCGCCGATTTTACGCGAGGTTGTCTTGTCTATTTTGTCAGGTTTTACAGGTTATGTATGACAAGGAGATGATTTATATTCTGGAAGGGAAGTGATGAGTGTGTAAATACTCATCATTTTGAGTCAAATCTAAGCTGCAAAACGATCAAAAATACTCAAAAACGCACCAAAAATGCGAAGAAAATCCCAAAGATCGTATTTTATATGTTTCTTATGCAAAACGAGTGAAAACAAACGAAAAACGAACAAAAGATACATAAATGGCAGTTTCAGTCCCCCGACTTTCAAAATTTCACAAAACTAGTCCCTGGTCAATCATTTTCAAAGAAAAGTCAACCGTGATCTTTAAAAGTCAAAAATAAAAACGCAAATGATCTTTGGGTAAAATGTTTTCAAAATATTGCAAGATTTCACATTTGGCAGAATTGGTCCCCGGGTGATCTTTCTTTGAAGAATATGCAACAATGGTCCTTGGGAAATAAATGGTGGACACAAATAACCCTTGGAGTGATTTTTGAAGAAATGGCAGAATTGGTCCCTCAGAAATTCTGATTATACAAGTATAGTCCTTGGGCTTATATCACTTGTAAAAATTAAATGGACTTTTTCTTATCCTTTAAACCAAACCAATTTAAATAAATCTTCCCTTGGCCCAAGTATCCACCAAAGCCCAATGCTAGCCCACTCCTTCTCCCCCTTTCACGTTTAATAAAAACGTCTCACAACCCTAACCCTAAGAACAAAATATACGTACACCTCCTTCTCCCCCACTCACTCAAAACCTGATAAAAAATTCATCCCATCTCCATCACCAAAACCCACCCCGTGATCACCTCCAGCCAAACCAACCATCACTATCCCATCCCATCACCTTCAAACCCATTCCCCAATCCCACTTCCCTAATCCCTCACATAAACCATACCTAACACCATCAACAAATCAGGGGGTGACATGCTGGAAATCCACCACAAATTTGGGCGCCAAAGATGAATTAAAGGGCTGAGATTACTTGGAAGATAAATCAAGGGCTTGGATTGGTTCACGAGGTCAAAGGATGTAAAGAGAAACCCTAATCTGAGAAGAAGAAGACAAAGGATGAAGCTTATTTGGTACCTACCACTTGTGTTAGTATAAATAGAGAAGCAAATGTAAGCCTTAGGGCATTCTAAGTTCTAGCTTTTTACCAGTTTTAATTGTAGTATTGTTTCAAAAATTTCATTTGTAATTCAAGTGTTTTAAGTTTTAATGAAAATTGCATTTTAAAGTTATCTCAGTTATTATTTCAGTTTCAAAATTATATTTTTTTTACTTGGTTATTGGTGTCTGATTAATTCGTGTGAAAAAAAAAAAAAAAAAAAAAAAAAAAAAAAAAAAAAAAAAAAAAAAGTGTTACAAAAAAAATGGTGAGCAGCAGCTTGGATGGGATTTGGTTTAGAGCCCATGGGGGCGTGTAGGTTGTTCTCAATAACGGTTCCCGAAAGTTGCACCATTCTGGATGACAAGTAGGTTCTATCCGTTTTAAGTTAAGTGATAGTTGTGATTTTATTTGTTGTTGATTATCTATTTAGAGTAACTTTATTAGTTTATGTTGTTTGCTGTAGAAAGATTGAGGGGTATGCTATAATTTTCAGTAAACTAATCACAATGCAAAATTATACAAGTTTTGGAAAAATAGAAAAGTTAATTTTATTTTTGATAAGCAGATTTCAAAGGGGTATTTAGGTCTAGCTTGTTGATGTGATGCATTTAAGGTTGAAGTTTGGAAATCTTTGGTAACTCGTTTTACTGAATCAAAAAGAAAATCGAAATTTGGAAAGGACTTGATCAAAGAAATAACAGCTTGAAAGTGATACCCTGCACCATAAGTTGCAGTTTTGACCGAGTTTCGTTGCCCCATAACTTGTTCAATCCCTGAGCTTAGGCCTAGTTTCTTGGTGATTTAAGGAGCCTTCTAGGTGGGCTCGATATGCCCATTCATGGTTTGCACCTTTGTGCACGTTAGCTAGCTCGAAATAGACCCCAAAGGCCCCCGGTTGACTCGTTATACCTGCTGTTGCATCAGCAGGCGTATGGATGTATACTCAGTTTGAGGTTTAGAACCCTTTGATAATTGATTAACTAGCTGTTACTCCTAGATGTAATTTGTTGTTTAAAAATACTGAGCTTGTTGATTTCGTTTTCTGCACATCATTATTTGGTTTCATTGTTGTTGTTATCGCTGTTTGGGGTTGTTTATGTTGTTGCTTGTTGTTGAAAAGAAAAAAAAAAAAGAAAAGAAAAATCATTGTTGGTCTTGTTGTGACCTGGTATATCAGCAGCCTTGTTGTTATTGATAATCACTTGTTGTCAATGCTTTTGATTGTACTGTTTGAAGTTACTTTTGGTGTTGTTCATATGCTTTGAATAAGTCGGTGCGAGCTAACTAGTTATCTTGGATTGTTAATTTGTTTGAATCTGAAACTAAGTTCGTTGGGTCTTGATTGAAGGAACAAGTCTGTGTTGAAAATATTGGAATACAGTGTTCAAGTTATTCGAATAAGAAAACAAAAATAATTTTTTTTTTTTGCAAATAAAAAAAACAGGGTCAAGAGGCAGGGTCAAACCCCTGACCTCCCCCTCGCACAAGGATACAAGCACAACACTCTTTACCAACTAAGCTGGGGCACCAGTTCCGTTGGTTCTTCTTCCTTTTATTTATTTAAAGCAATTCGACTAAACTTTTATTACTAGCTTATTTAGTACTGATAAGCTAATAACAGCTTATTGGTGGGAGTTTTTTCTAACTTAGTAATTTTCTAAAACAGGAATTAGCTTCAGTAAACTTACAAAAAAAAAAAAAAAAAAAAATGAAATTTTTAAATCTTGTAGTTTATTTATTATTATTTAATTTGTGTTAATTGGTTTTTAATTTGTAATAAATAGAATTTTAATTAAAAATTTAATTTTCTTTTTTATAAAATTTTATTTTGTCTCTTAGTTCGTAAGAAAATTATTTTTAGACCCGTAGGACCTTCGTAGCTTAAATTTTACGTTTTAATTTGCGCGTGACGTTTATTTAGAATGAACGTTACGTTTACTTGTTTAATTTGTGAATTAGGATTCCCGATACCTAACTTTGTTTTCCTGTAGTTTTTTAGGTAATTTTAAATAGTTATTAGCATACCTTAGTTTATTTCTCATTTAGGTTGCGTTTAATCAATTTTCGTTTAATAATTCTTAATTTTCGTTAACGTACTCACAAAACCAAATAACCTTTCCAATCATACAAGATTTTAATCCAAATCTCATTCGTAGCTTTCCATTCACACCTCGTTGGGGTACGACCCAGAAAATCACTTCCCGGTCTCACAATTTGAATATCACTTTCACAAGTTTTGAGAGGTAATCGTTTTCCTAAACGGTTTACTCGTATTACTTCACGTTTATTTGTCTCACGACGAATTAAACCTCACGTTTGTTGATATTTTGATAAATTGTTGTTTGCACACCAAAACACAATGAATCAAATGGCGCCGTTGCCGGGGAGGCTGTGTGTCGAAAGACTCGATAAGGTTTAGACGATTAGTCTTGTAGAACCTTCACAAGAAGTTACGCTTTTATAAAACGTATAAAAAACCAAAAATATTTTTCTTTTGTTTCTAGTATATGTATTATATCTATATAAGATAAAGAAAAACACAAAAAGATTTTCCCGTTTCATTGTTTAATAAATACAACGTTAAAATCTTACCACCGCAAACCATGGCAGAACACCTACCAACTGGGGGTGTGACCATAATAAGTTCCCAAACAAAAGATCAAAACTTGCCTCTGTATCACTTGCGTTTTGGAAAACTTTTAAACGAGAATCACACTTTAAGAGGAGTCGAAACGGTATGTGGCGATCCAACGAACTTCGCCCAGTGAGAGATCCATTCTTCTCTCCCGCTCCTTTGTGCGTTTCTCTTTAGAAGTTAACCTTGCGTTCTTGATTATTGGTTTAAGTTCCCTTGTCTTTAAAGTGGTATTGTTTTAATTGATATTTTTGTGGTGCATGCGCACACGTTCGTCTACGTCAACAAGTCCTTTGCAATCGCTTAATAACATTCCAAGAAGAAGGTGTAATCGACGACGTACCAATCGAATAGTCGAACCCGAGCTTCGTACTATTTCAATCATGGCAGCCGAGCCCACTATGAATGAGCTTCTCCAAGCACCCATCGAGGGTTACGGAGATGCTATCATCATTCCAACCATCGTGGCTGACAATTTCGAACTTAAGACGGGGTTGATTAACTTAGTCACCTCGCGTCAATTCTATGGTTTCGAGAGGGACGATCCTCAAGATCACATTCGATGGTTCAACAAAATCACGTCAACCATCAAATGCAAAAATGTCCCTGAGGAAGCTATCAAACTTCTTCTCTTCCCGTTTTCCCTCGATGGGGCTGCCAAAAATTGGCTAGACAAACAACCCCCTCGATCGATTGAAACGTGGGAAGATTTGGTCAAGAAGTTTGTGAACGAATTCTTTCCTCCATCCAAAACCACCGCCCTCAAGAATGAGATCATGAAATTCACTCAAAAGTTTGATGAATCATTCGGTGAGGCATGGGATCGTTACAAGGACATGCTTCGTAAATGTCCTCATCACGGTTTTTCCGATTTGATGCAACTCGACACTTTCTATAATGGTGTGAGCCAAGTCGATCAAGACTCTCTTAATGCCTCCGCGGGAGGCAACTTCTTGAATCGAACCACCAAAGATGCTTTGATGATCATTGAAAACAAATCCAAGGTCCGCATTTCACGAAGCAAATCGGTTGTTTCGCAAACTAATGTTGGTCCTTCTTCCTCATCACCCGTGGCTCAATCTAGCATCGATGCTAGACTTGACAAGCTCACGGAATCTATTCATGCTTTGGTACTCACCAAAACAAAGAAAGTCTCTTCTCAACCTGCTGAAGTCAAAAAGGTTGACACTTGTGTTACTTGTGGTGGTCCACACGCTTACTACAATTGTACTGCCACCGATGGCAATCCTTTTGAAGTCAATGCAATAGTCGGTAATTTCAATCAAGGAGGTAACCAATACCGCCCTCAAATGGAACAAAACTACCGTACTAACAATCAAAGTGGTCCACCCGGTTTCTCTCAACCCAACAATCCAAATAGATTCAATCAAAATCAACAACAAAGAAACCCGAATGTTCAAAACCAATTTCAAGCCCCTATGAACCAATATCAAAATCAAGTGGGAAATTACAACCAAGGTTCTCACAATCAAGGAAACTCGAATAGAAACCAAGGTTATGGTAATTTCAATCAAGGAAACAATTTTCATGGTAATCAAAACCATGGAAATTTTCAAAATCAAGGTTTCAATCAAAACAACCGAGCTCAAAACTTTCCTCAAAATCAAACCGTTGCTCAACCTCAATCATCGACCGATGAATTGTTGAAGCAATTTATGAAAGCTCAAGAAGAAACTAACAGGTTGTTGATCGGTCAGATTTCTGAACTTAAGAAGTCTTTAAATGATCGACCTTCGGGATCGGGAACGCTACCAAGCAACACGATCGCCAACCCGAAAGGCGATGTAAAGGCGATCACAACCCGTAGTGGAGTTTCTTATGATGGACCCGCGATTCCTACTACGTCATCTTCTTCTCCTCCCGAGGTAGTGGAACGTGAACACGAGGCTACAAAGGACAAGGTGCAAATCACAAGTACACGAAGTACCGCACACGTCCAACCTCATGTTGTCCCAAAAACCAAATCAAAACCGGGAATTGTTTTTGAACCCTCGGAAAATCCCGTTCAACAAAAAGCTTCAATACCATATCCTTCGCGGTTAAATGATCAAAGACTCCGCGAGCAAACTAATGATCAAATGAAAAAGTTTCTTGAAATTTTTCAAAAACTACACTTCGACATTAGTTTCGCGGATGCTCTTCTCTATATGCCCAAGTTTGCTTCCACTTTCAAGAGTCTTCTAAGTAACAAAGAGAAACTATTTGAACTCACCAAAACCCGTTTGAATGAAAATTGTTCGGCGGTTCTCCTAAAGAAACTTCCTGAAAAATTAGGGGACCCCAAAAAATTTCTCATTCCATGTGATTTCCAAAAGCTTGAGGAATGCTTTGCCTTGGCCGATCTTGGCGCTAGCATAAACCTCATGCCTTTCTCTATTTGGCAAAAACTTTCACTTCCTGAGCTTACACCAACACGAATGACTCTCGAATTAGCAACCCGTTCGGTTACAACTCCGAAGGGTATTGCTGAAGATGTCTTTGATTATTCATTTTCTTGGAGGAAGATTTAACCTGGCCATCCTATTATCCATACCGAGCGAATCAGGGGAGTATTTGATTTCATTCTCTTTACTTTTTCACTTTTACATTCTTTACTTTAACATTGGGGACAATGTTCATCTTAAGTGTAAGGGGAGGGTAAAAAGATGATACCTTACATATGCACTTTCGCTTGAGTTTGTTTTGTTTAATGGTAGATGTGTAATAAAACTATGAGAAATACTTGTTAGTGCAATTTTAGCGCCAAATTTAAAATTTTTTACAACATTTAGGAGTGAAACTTTAGCCATAGCAAGCGTCTCATGGATAGGAGATTGTATGACTAGCACATAACCGTATATTCAGAAAAATTTTCCACCCAAAAATGTGAGGTTCGCCTTTAGATTTGATAGGAAAAGCATTTATTATTAGTGCTTATGAGTGTACCGGTAGCATTTAGATTCTAGAACTTGTGTTAGTGATGCATCCCGAGACCGCTAGTGAGACTACATTCGTGTGGTAGGATTTACTACATGATAAGAGGCATTAGGATTACCCTTGTGTTAAACCCGTATCATAATTACTTGACCATTTAAGTCATATTACTTGGCTAGTTAAGTCAACTAATTTTTCCCACACCCTTAGCGTTGTACTCATTTTTAGTACACGAAACCCCTAGTACACCCCTCCGAGCCTATCTTTTCGTTTCTAACTTTAAGCATTTTATTTAAAGGAAGAATTTGTTACACCCCATTTAAATGTACAACCAAATCGCCTTAGCCTTTCGTGTATGCGCTCATTTTTAGTGCATTATTGTTATTTGTTAAACCCTAAGTTAACTTTCTAATTGATTACATGGTTGCTAAGTCGAGTCATATCCTTGTACATATTGTTTTGGGACGATTGGGACTCATGGGTAAAGTACTTATTTATGGAGTAATGGGGAAGAACATCATTTTATTACCCCCATATGTGTGTTAATCTTAAAAGTGCTCCAAGTGTTTTGATTTTCTTAATTCGAGTCATTAGATTAGTTTAATGCAAAGTACGTAAAGATTCAAGTGTAAGGGGAATGTTCATCCCCTATGATGTATTATTTTGGATGGTATGGTAAGAGTGTATGCAAAAAAAAAAAAAAAAAAAAAAAAAAAAAAGAAAAAGAAAAAGAAAAAAAAAATACGGACTACCATCCCGTTTTATTCTATGTTCATTTTATATTTTTGTTATTTTTCATTTATTAGCTTAAGTCGAGTCTAGTCTTGGCTTAGCAACGCCATATTGTACATGTAATTAACCAAGATTGTTAACTCGCCACCAGTAAAACTTCATTTATCCAACAAAACCGTGTATTTCATATCCCTACACCTAACGTTACAACCCTTTAAAAGACCTCTTTGATAGTTTATCCTAGGTGCTTACGCCATGTGGTGGAGGTTTGATCATTTCCCAAGCCTATGGTAATCTATTTTGCTATGACAGGTAGTGAGAGATATCTTCCGTTTCCATATTCTAATTTACACTTTATTACACCCGAGAGATGTGAGTATCTAAACACTATTTGTGAGGTGCTTGTGTATGACATCCGTGCTTGTCTATTGGTCTTTAGTGGAACGATTATTTGTTGTAATTACTTTTATATTAGTGTTAAATGACCCCTAACTTGTCTTTCGAGTAGAATAAAAGCGCATTTGCTTGAGGACAAGCAAATCTCAAGTGTAAGGGTATATGATGAGGCGAAAAATGATCCGTTTTTAGGGGGTTATTTAAGCCCGAATTCGAATTTATTTGACCAAATATTGCCCTAAATCGTTCCTTTTGTGATTTTAGGTACTTTGGGAGAGAAATCGGGAAAAGGAAGCAATTCGGACGTTTTTGGAGCATAAAAGTGAAGAAAACGTCAAAGTCTTAATTTTCCATGCTGGGAACAGTAGGTGACGGCGTCAAGAGCAACACCTTGACGGCGTCAAGAGCAAATTTCATGAATTTCCATGACTACCCAGAACAGATTTGACGGCGTCACGTGGGAAGGGCGTCAAGAGTAAAAGAGTCATGACGGCCTGGAAGTATATAAGTCTTGACGGCGTCAGAAGTAGATCTAGGCAGTCCGAGGATTGTTTTGGCGGCGAGGTGACGGCGTCACAAGATTACTCTTGACGCCGTCAAACCTATTTTTCTATATATAGTTTTCTAATTTTTCACATTTAAAGAGAGAAGTTTTGGGAGAAACCCTAAGTACGATTTTGGTGTAACTTTACAGGTTTTTCAAGGGTTCCAACCCCTTGAAACCTTGCATGATTAATCAAGATAAGTGTTCTTCTAATTCAATCAATATGTCTATGTGTTGGTTGTCTATATCATGTTCTTGTCTTAATTCTATCATGCTAGGCTAGATCTCTTTTGTGTTTGCTTAGATCTAATGAAACCTAGATATTGATTATGTGTTGATTACTTGTTTATTCTTGTCTTGGATGAATGATTCATATGTTAGGCTTAAGAAAACTGGCAGATCTCCAATTGGTAACATGCTTGAACGTCTTAAGAAACATGAACCAACGCGCACTAGGTCTTTATTGATTGTATTTAATGCATGAGCCACTGTTTATAATCCCTATAGTTGTGCTGGGCATGGTGTAGGAGGAGATAAGAGCTCATAGAATTGGGGAGTTATGTGTGCCACCCCATGAATGGTATTAAGGAATACAATCCGTCATCCATGCAATTATAACAAGTAATTAATGTGTAAAAGATATCTAGGGAGTAGTGAAATCTAAGTAAACACATTTTCTCCAATTACTGCTCACAACTTTAGTATAAATTAGTTTACTTTCATTTTTAGTATTTTATTTTGATTGCATCTTAGTATTGGGTTAGTTGAATAGCAACTAATTCCGCTCACTCTTCCAAAACCCGAGATTTTAACTTGCTTTCTAAAAAATATAAAAATACAAAAATAACCATCCCTCACCTTTAGAACTAGTATTTAGGCTTTCTAATCCTAGCGACACTATTCCTAGGCTGAACGATCAATCCCCCGGTACTTGTCACTATACTATACTACAACGATCAGGTACACTGCCTGGTGGGGGTTGTAAGCTTCTCGAGATCCCTCGAGAGGTAAAGCCTGTTACGATTCCCACGCATCATTATACTAGCAAACTAGGGTTTCTTTTTGTTCCTGTGCTTCTATTTCATTCCCACTTCTTTTGAGGGCCATTGGATGAGCAAATTTAATCCTTGTCGTTCAATTATTTTTGGCGCCATTTTGGACTTTGGCCTTTTCCCTTTATTATTGGTGCCAGAGGTGAACTTTGGACTGGGGTGCTTGTTTTGTTAGCTAGGGGGAGGGTTTGAGTGAGGCAGTGGTAGTAATGATGGTGTTGGTGTGGGGTGTTGCAGGTTTTGGTGGAGGGAAGGAGGTGAGGTGGAGAGTTTGACTAGGGGTTTGACCGAGGGAGTATTAATACGGGGTGGGGTTGTTTTTATATTTTTGGAGTGGGCTTAGGGTATTAGGATGTGGGCTGGGGTGTTTGGTTTGGTTGGATCAGGTTTATGTTTTGGTTTTATATAGGTTTAGGTCCCGATTGGTAATAGCTTTAATTCACAAGGACAATTTTTGTAATTTATCCAAACTTGAGGGTTGGAATTGTAACTGTTCCAAAGTAGTTATAAGGGTAATTCCTGCCACAATTCATTAGTACATGGACAAAAAATGATATTTTTCCATTTTGAAATTCACAGGGACCAAAATTGTCATTTTTGAAAAGTCCAGGGACCAAACATGTAATTTCATAAAACTTTTCACCCAAGGACTAAAATTGATATTTGTAACTTCCCAAGGACCCAAAATGATTTTTCTTTCAAAATATCCCACCAGGGACCAATTCTGCCAAAATTTGAAACTCTAGGGACTAGATTGCAAATTTTCTAGAACAAACTTTGTACGTTTTTCATCTGTTTTTACGTTTTTCATCTGTTTTTACTCAATTTGTATCTGAAACATATAAAACACAATTTTAGAATATTTTTAGTATTTTGATGCATTACTGAGTGTTTTTGTATGTTTTGCAGTTCAGATTTGACCAAAAATGGTTTGAGCACTTATCACCCACCGAATGTTATTTATAATTTATAATAATGTACTAGTAATACTTTACAAATAAGCCCTATCTTAAGTGTGTAATATATCCACGTGTATTTAAAAAAAAAAAAAAAAAGTGTGTAATGGTAGCCGGTAAACCTGCTAATACCCGGTAATATTGCGTAGATTGAATAATATTTGAATTTATGTTGCGTAACTTTGACACTTTAGAAAATATATTACGTAGATGTGTTTATTTGAACAAATATGTAGCGTATCCTTAGTTTTACCTCGTACAAATATCCTAAAGTATACATACTTTCTAGTGTTAACTATGAACCCAATTTCTCACTAAGCTTGATAAATTTATTTTATATGGTTAAAAATTTGTGTTTTAGTTGAATAAAACTTTTTAGAAGTTAAAAGTATCGACTGTTATAGTGTTATCATTTGTGTAAAACGTTCATGAGTTTGGTTATTATGGTTTAAGTTTGTTTTATTTTATACATATATTTATTTACGAGTTTGGCTATTAGATACAATATTTTTATATACATTCAAGCTTTTCAAGCCGAGCTCAAGCTTTAATCGAATTTTTCAAGCCAAGCTCAAGCCTAAATGATGAAAGCTCGTTAAGCTATCAAGCCAATCTCAAGCCTAACTTATAAATTTCAAGCTAAGCTCAAGCCCTGTTAAGCTCGAGCTCGAGCTCGACTCGACTTGATTACACCCCTAATCACTATACTCGCTAATTTTAATTTTAAATATTAATGATACGATTAAGTTGTGTTTGATTGCTCTTTAAACTTTTTTGGCCCGATATAGTTTAAGCAACCATGTTACCTTATTTCTGGATTATTCAGAGGATCGTTGGGGGCTTGGGGCATATGGGGTTCGTTGGTGACTTTTGTACGTGTTTTACTTTTTTAGTTTCTCGTGTGGGCCCAATACTACGTCTTCTTTTGACCATCTTCTACAAGTTTGGTTTTATCTCTTGAGGTGTGCTACACCCACATAAAGTTTACAAAATTGCACCCACTCGCTGACGTGGCAGAGTGCTGATTGGTTGGTTTTCTGTGGCCCACTAAAAACCAACCAATCAGCGTTTTGCCACGTCAGCGAGTGAGTGCAATTTTGTAAACCTTACGTGGATTATCTAGTATTTTTCTTATCTCTTTGGTCTTTTGTGGTTCAAGTCAATAAAATTGTATTGAAAGGGTTCTCTTCTGAGTTCTGACGTATATATCTTGTTGTCGGGTGTAGAAAAGACATAGATAAGGTTGACCTCAACTAGTTTCAAACTTTCACGGGTAAACCTTTTAGAAAGTTATAAACTTGGCTTTACGTATTCGAAATGCGTATATGAATTAAAACATTTCTGTTATAAAATATTACAAAATGCAGTTTATGTAAGTTTGAAAAGTCTATCGGTAAGCCCCTATATGATTCAAGAGTAGATTTCGAAAAGATTGAATAAATTGTGTATTAACTTAATAAATTAAAGGAGACATACATGCGTTTGTATAACGCAAACTAGGAGAAACAACCAACTGATTTTGCTCAGTTGTCCACCAGAGTTTCTTTTAGAGCTTGGGGAGGGGTTTACCTTAGTTCGAGTCTCGCAAGTGACAAAAAAAAATCCGGGTTTTCTTCTTAGTGCGAAGTCATGAGTTCTTGGGGTTTCCCTACGCGGGTCTCTCCTAGTGGTTCGGGCCCTTAGGCCTACCCGTTTGGATGGTTTAACTCGGGGGTCGGATTTCAAGTGTGGTGCCATTCTTAAAAAAATAATAATAATAATAATAAAATAATAATAATAAAATCTAGGAGAAACCTTAAACACCTAAACGAACCTAAACATTACGGGCCTTTATTAAGCCAACATCTTCTATCAAACTCATTTTATTATAGTTATAAATAGTGATGGTGCATTTAGTTGGAGGAAAAAAAAAACTCTTGTTTTCTATCTCTAGTTTTGTAAAAATTTGGAAGGGTTATTTATCTCCACAAAACACTTACATATACAAAAAAAGGTGTTTAGTTGATGTTTGTATTTTCTATTTTGAAAAAGGGGAGGAAAGGTTGTATGTTACAAAGGAAAACAAGTAAAACAACTAAAAGTTGCTTTGTAATTTTCCTTGTTAAGTTAAGAAATAGGGGATTTTGTGTTTTGAAAAACGCTTATTTAAATGCGATCTTTGTTTTCCATGTTTTCTACAAAACATTTGTGAAAAACAAGGGACTTTTTCCCCAACTAAATGCACCCCGAGAGTTCGTTAGACAAAAAATCAAAACGTAAACCACAATGTGGCTTATTAAATATATATGCAATCTATAAAGCAGACGGAACAAAAGGAAAAGAAATATTAGAATGGTATTTTTCCCCATAATCACAATTAGCATTCAACCTAAATATAAATACAATGAAGTCTTGGAGAACAAGCTTGGCCAAAGTCAAGAAAGGTCTTGATATCTTCTAAGTGGATACGCCTTATTCTACAAAGTCAGGAAAGGTCTTGATATCTTCTAAGTGTAAGGATACGGCGTATCCAATTAACATTGATACACCGTATTGGGTGTCTGCTCAACATGTATTTCTTGGACTTCTTCATTTAAGATCCAAATAATGCCAATTCTTGCTTCTTTTCCATATTTGCTCCATAAACACTAAGAATCACAAAAGTAAATGATTAAGCAACGATTCTTATAAAAAATGATAGTAAATGAGCAATATATAAGGGATATATGATGTATGAATATAGTGCTTATTTGATCACATTTGATGTCTTGATCAAATGATTTATGTAAGTAATGGTGTAATAGCCTTTTAAGCTAATCTTGATAGATTATGATGCATAAATGTGTAAATGATGTATCATGACATGTTATTGTCGTTTAGTTACTAAGTGTAATGCTTACGGTTTAGTTGTTTAACCATTTTGTAGGTTTATGTGATTTAAGGATGGCTCTGATGGTAGCTTATGATGCTAATAAGGAATGGAAGTGCTTGCTGATATTAGACAAGTAATGCTAATAAGGAATGGAAGTGCTTGTTGATATTAGACAAGTAAATATGATAGATACCGAGGTCTAAGTAATGTTGAACCCCCAAGTGTCGTGTGAGGTTATGTATTTGAAAAGTAAAGAGTTTATGGAGTCCTTTTAAGAGGTCCTAAGGTGTAATTACATATTTTAAAGGTAAGGTAATTTCTTGTACAAATGGTTTGAAAGTACAAAAAGGACGTTTGGTTTAATGGTTATTTATACCCATTTTGGGGTCATATGGGTCAAGTGTCATGTATATTCACTGTGTAATGTTTATTCATAGATTCGGATGTTAAAAGAATGATTTGGTTCAAGTTGGAAGTTGTTTATGTGTTTAAATGAGTTATGGTTAAGTGTTAAAAGTGTGAAGGTTTTGGGCAACTGTACTGGTCTACAGTGTATAGACCTAGGAGTCTCTACAACAGTGTATTAGTTATAAGCCTTTCATCACAAAACAGTCTACGGCGTAGGGGCCCCGTCGGTTCTACGGCGTGGACAATGTAAACTCTTCTTGCTTTTTGATACAGTAGTGTATACGGTGTGGGGGCATGTAGCCTCTACGGCGTAGAGACCCATTTAAAAAAAAATATCGAATCGGGAAAGGAGCCATTCACTTTTATACATTTCAAACATGTTTTGTACATAACTCTTTACCACATATTAAATTCTACAAGTTTAGCTTTAAAACATATAAGATACTCAAAAAAGACTATACTTTTCAAAGACTACAACTTGACGACACTTGGGGGTTTAACTTTCTTCAAGCATGATATTTATTACTACTTGCATACGCACAATGTAAAGCACTTCCAATTCTTACTTCATACCCTAATGCCCTTATCCGAGACCTTACATTGATCCACAAAAACCTACAAAACATATAACAAATAAAACGTAAGCTTTATCCATTAGTAAGTAACAGGCGATAACAAGTTATTATATATGATTTTATCATCTTGCATCATACACTTTCATGCTAGTTCATTAGACTAAACACACCATCACTTGCATGCATAACACATTATCAATCATTCACTTACATCTATAGCACTTAACCACATTAATCAATATCAATCCATCACATATCATTACATGCCATAGCAATCACTAAACTAAGTTATCCTCTTACCTTAGCTAGTTTTTTTGACACCTTGTCTAAGCTTCTTAATCATTCTACCTAAACACTCAACACATCTAAACACATAATACAAGAATGATTAATCAATATAACCACAAGTTATAACCATATTACTTACCTCAATTTCATGGCTAATATACAAAGAAACACCATCACCCGTGTCACTTGATTCCTAACAAGAATCATCACAAACACTTAACATCTCTTCAATGCATAACTAATAAAAAATTAAAATGGTATAATATCTTACCCATTAGCATATCGAAACTCATTCATGCATATGATCATTAACATGATAGTTCATTAGACTAAACACATCATACACTTTCATGCTAGTTCATTAGACTAAACACACCATCACTTGCATGCATAACACATTATCAATCATTCACTTACATCTATAGCACTTAACCTCATTAATCAATATCAATCCATCACATATCATTACATGCCATAGCAATCACTAAACTAAGTTATCCTCTTATCTTAGCTAGTTTTTTTGACACCTTGTCTAAGCTTCTTAATCATTCTACCTAAACACTCAACACATCTAAACACATAATAAAAGAATGATTAATCAATATAACCACAAGTTATAACCATATTACTTACCTCAATTTCATGGCTAATATACAAAGAAACACCATCACCCGTGTCACTTGATTCCTAACAAGAATCATCACAAACACTTAACATCTCTTCAATGCATAACTAATAAAAAGGTATAATATCTTACCCATTAGCATATCGAAACTCATTCATGCATATGATCATTAACATGATCATATGATAAAACCCATGATTTGTCAAATTACCCATGAGTCATTAAAGGAACTTAATCCTCTCATATCTTTGCTTTCCAATTAGCCTTAAAACCTCTTTTACCCAAAACCCCCTAATTTATCTCATGAACCCTAACTCTAATTGATCAAGGATTAAGCATCATGCCTTGTGGGACTGTAGCTAGGTACTCACTATTGCACTAGAACACTTATTTTACCTCCAATTTGATCATCAAAACTACCATGTTCTTTTCCCTCCTTTGTTTTTCACATCACACTCCACATACACACTTAAAGATGATAGTTTATGGAATGTTGTGGAATGCCTAGGAATTATTTAGATATAAAATATGGACAACTTTCCCCTAATGGCTCAAGTCTCATTCCTAAGACTTAAGCCACATAAAACTTTCTATAATATTGTGTTTACATTTAGTAAATAATCATTGGTTTATGGTGATGATTGGAGAGGATAAACATATGTTCGGTTTTCACGTTTGGTAAGGACCCCAAGGTAAGATCGAAGATCTAGAATTGGGGTGACACTCCCATACAACTGTAGTGTGGGTAAGGTGTATGAAGATTGATTAGTTTCAAGTTGGTTCTTTTCATGAAAAGGAACCAGTATTTACAGAGATTCAATTTAGGGTTTCATGCTACCTATGAATGCAATCCAATGGTTGTGGATGGTCCACGTGGTGGACATCAAAGGGAGAAAACAACAATGACGCGTTGTGTGATATTCTTGGCTTTCCCAGATGTATGGAATGCTCCCTGCACCATTGCACGTACTAGTGTAATATTCAGAACATTACCTCTATGTGAGTAAGGGAATGACACTTGTTGGTTGTTATAACGGTCCTCGATGAGATTCCAGTTTGATTATTGCCTGAATGTGTTTATCAGGCTTGAGATTTTCCTCTTTGGATTGGGAAGTTATTTCCTAGGTAGGTTATGATGGGCTTTGGCCCTTGTTGGCATGTTTCGGTTGTATGAAGCCAGTTTGGCTGAAACTCCCAAACGCTACATTTACTTTAACATTTGATTTATATGTTTGACTTCTTACTTAAATATATTGACTAACCAATTATAACAAGTCTTCTAACACTTAAATATCATAGTCAAACTATTACAATGGCATATCTCTACCCTTGGCAAACCCAAGGGTAAAGAGACTTCTTTATATAAGACCTCCGACAAAGTGAATGAATGAGTGTGGCAGTGGTCAACAAATATGTGAATGCATGATAACGTAAAAGCTTACATGGCAGAGGAAGATAAGAAACAATGAGACGCATGGCAAGAGAAGCTACGTATGCATAAAACACTACAGAACAAAAATCAGGCACAGACAGATATCACCAAAAAGATTATGAAACAAAGGCAAAAGTTCAACATAGAACTCATATTTGTTATATAACCAATGAACCAATCATAGCCATTCACTTTTTTTTTAATCAAAATAAATAAATTAAAAAAAAATCACCATTTTTTGAAAAATTAAACACCTCGCAAACTGTTAATTATCACGCGAAAAAAAACCATACCATCGCGACGAGAATTAAATTATTTTTCTATATATATGCAATTCTATATACTTTCGATGATTTTTTTTTTCAAAATTTTCGCCTAGAAAAATCACACGTGATTTGTAAAAATCGTATGTGCTTTGTAAAAATCAAATCATATGTGATTTTTACGAATCACATGTGATTTTTATGAATCACATATGATTTTTCTGGGCGAAAATTTAGGAAAAAAAAAAAAAAAAAAAAAAAAAAAATTCGTCGAAAGTATATAGAATTGCATATCTATAGAAATATAATTTAATTCTCGTCGTGATGGTATGCTTTTTGTAACTTGAAGATTTACCGTTTGCAAGATATGTTGTTTATTTAAAAAAAAAAGAAAAAAAAAAAGTGAAAATTGGTTTTTTATTAATTTAGATGAAAATGAATTGATAGGATTAGTTCATTAGTTATATGAAAAATATGTTATATATTGATCTCAACTCATGAAACAAAAGGTACATATAGGCGTACAACGGATGACAACATAAGAAATAAAATGCATAAGACTAACACTATGTTCTCAAGATAGTTTTAAGGATGAAAGTGAAATGAAAGGGAAGAAAGTCAAATTTAAGGGTGTTCTTAAGAAATTTTAGAGGAGTGAAATGGAATGTAAAGGGAGTAAAGTGAGTGGGCCTCTAAGGTTTTTTGCAATGTATACTTTCACACCGATTTTGGCCTGAAAGTGGGTGAAATGAATATTAGTATGTATATTTACTAAATTGTCCTTACTAACAAATATTATATTCTATCTTCTTCTACTTAAACATGAGGCTAAAATTGTCAAATTATTTATTGTTTTCATCACTTTACATCACTTCCCTTTTTCTTTTATACAACTAAAAAACACACAATATTTTTTACTTTTCTTTCTCCACCACTTACCACCCTCCCTTTTACCTTTCACTTCACTTCCTTTTCCCTCCAAATATAACTCGAGAACAGAGTGTAAGAGCACGTAGAAACCTCATAAAGCTTAAAGATATAGATAGAAGAAGCATAAACGAAAAAGGCAAACATAAACAAGACAACAAAGAAAGCATGAAGAACATACGAGCAAAACCAAAGAGATGTATTTTAAAGTTTACTTTGAAAAAAGTCAAAAACATATGAGCCTATGGTCTGTACGTGTGCAGTTTACTACTCTCTTCATCCTAAAAAAAAAGTCTTTTTTTTTTTTTTTTTTTTTTTGACTTTAAATATTTTTATTTATATTATATAATATTTGATGAAAAATATACCAATTAAAATACATTTAAAACCCAATATATTTATATGTTTTGTATCAAGTGTTATATATCACAAAAAAATAGCTAAAGGTTAAAAAAAAAAAAAAAAAAAAAAAAAAAAAAAAGCTAAACGTCAAAGTTGAAAATAAACATTAAAAGAATACTCCTATTTCCAAAGTTAAGATTGAATTTATATTTTAAGACTAAGGAAGTACATTTGTTTTTGGAATTTTCATGTCATATATTTATATATATTTTTAATTATAACTAAGAGATAATTCCATATTTACCCAATCTAAATATCAAAATTCCATATTTACCTAAAACACAAGTTTTTAGTGCACATGTACAATGCTTTTAAAGCATGTGTTGGAGAAATATAGAATTATAGGGTTTAAGTTGAGTATATATGGAATTGCCCTTATAACTAAAAGAAAATCGTACTAAAAAAGACAATAATTTTTTATTGTGAAATGCTGTGCATATTTACACTTTTGATTCATACACTCTACTTTTCATTGAGATGTATTAACACTCTACTATATGGATTACATATTTACTAGCAGGGTATCCGCGCGTTGCAGCGGCGGGTACCCTGAAATAAAATTTTTCGATGAAATTAATAAAAATGTCACGGGAAGTCATTCCGACACCTAAATTTTCCTCAAGAACGAAATACTAAAAGATTTGGTAAACTACACTTCCCGCCCTAGCATATATTTACAATCTTAGTCCCTAAGGTTGCAATAGGGTTCACACAAGGTCCAAAACACTTTTCTATATAAACCTCCTTATCACTTAGGGTTTGACACCCTTTCTCTCTCAAACCAGTCGTACCCTATTTCTTCTTCTTCTTCAGTCGTTTTTCCGGCCAAACACCACAGCCGGCCACTTAAACTCACCACCACCACCACCACACTCCTTACAACCTCCCCATCATTTTGACGTACATCACGCGCCTAGAAACACCTCCCAACACCACGATTAACACCACCACAGCTCGAGTTCATCACCAAAACCATCTCTCTCATTTTGTTGATACCGGCGGTCGAAGGTAGGAAAACCCACCACTAGAGCTGGCATAACAGATCCCACACGACACGAACCTGTTAAGGTCGAACACGAACATGACAAGATAACAATTCGTGTCATTTTTTTCAAACACGAACACGACACGAAAATTAATAGGTTACACGACACGAACCTGTTAAGGGACCTGTTAACAAAAATACTAAATTTACATGACACGAACCTGTTAACAAAAATACTAAATTTATACAAAATAATACCTGCATTTCATTACAACTCACAAGGATCTACTTATGTCACACAGTGATTAAACAACCTGAACAACATAGGTTCATTACATCCATATCTCATTTAGAAAAAAACAATCCTAACTACTTAAAAACTGGAAGTATTACGATTCAGTAGCTTTTTCTTTTGCACTTACAATCCCAAAATCTTTCACTTCGGCTCTCCTTCCACAGTACCAAACAAACGGATTCTGAATATATGGAGCCAAGAAACCAACATGAAGCACCATTTTCTTCATTGCTTATAAACTATGTTAGTCCGCTGGTGCATCAAATCCCATAACTGCATCAAACAAACTATGTTATTTGATGGTCAAGTGATCAATCCCATAACTGGATCAAATCTTATTTTGTTCTAAACGCCTAAGATATTATAATAACAAGCTAGCAAGAAGCTAGAATATACAACACACATAGGCTATAAGTGCCCCCGCAAACAAGCAGTTGTTGTTCAAGTCGAGAACCATAAGAAAGATAAGCCTAAACAAACAAGTTACAAAATACAAATAATTACGAGTCTAAAACCATTATGTTTATCATTTGAGATATCATAATGTCCAAATTAACTCATTTTCTAAGTCAAAATTACAAGGACATACTTAGGTTCCATTGCAGAAAGTTTGGCTGCACCAATCAATCCGCTAAAATAATCACAAGTTGAGTTCTACAACTTATTTTGATGCGGGGTTTTCACCAAACTTTAAGTTTAGGTCTTAACTACAACTCAAAAAAAGGCTAGGTTCCAAAAAAGATCAGAACCAAGAGTATTTACCAAATGAAATCTGGTGGGCAGATTCTGACACCTTTCACCATTTCGGCTCTAGTTTACTCATCGGGATGAGTTATGAGGTGCACCACCCAGCGAAACGACCACAAGACATATCTCTACAGGCTTATCATATTGCCTTAACCTCAAAGTTTACTGAGATGACCAGTTTAGTCATTCTTTGGGACTGTTGTAAATTTCCAGGTTTCATACAACTTACAACCTGAAAATAAGCACCCTTAATGCTGGAAAGAAGCTGGAAAAATAAGCTCAACCAACACACCTATGTTGACTGAAAAACCATTCAAATCCCCATTCAATAACCTGGAAATTAAGCAAATCATAAGCCGGAAAATAAGCTTAAACAACACACCCTAAGTACAAATGGGCTGTTGAGCCGAAGAGTAACTAGCCTAAAATAGATCAAACCCAACACTTGCGGTGTGGGCTGGAAACAAGCAAAACCAAATGCCCCTTATGGCTGCTATTTTGGATGCGCAGAAACAACAAACAAACACCCCATGTTGCGCAGAAAATAAACAAACTAAATGCACCCTTTGTGTAGAAAATTCAGTAGCTAATCAAACCCCTTTGGCGCAGAAAAATCAGAAATAAACACCCCTGATGGGCTGAAAATATGTAGAACCAAACACTCCCGTTGGAGCTGGTGTTGGACAAAAATAAGCAAACAACCCCTTTGCTGAATAATAAACTGAACCAAACGCCTCTGTTAGACCAGATCTACACAACTAAAATAAGTTATAAGCTGAAAACAACCACTCTAAATAAGCTGGAAACATAACACCCCTAACGGGTGTGGGTCAAAACAACAAAACTAAGCGCACCCTTGTGGATCTAGCTGTGAAATGAGCACAACAAAACACACCCTCTTTGGTTCATTTTCTATTTTAGGCTGACAACAAACAAGCACTCCTAGCTGGTGTTGTTGCGATAGCAGACAACAAACACCCCTATGTGGGCGGTGTAAATCGAGACCAAGCAAGCAAGGACCATATGGTGGTCTCACCAAGTCGTGGCACACAACCAAACAAACCCCTCTGGGTTCCTTTTTCCCAGCCGAGACTAACACACACCCCTAAGTGGGTTTTTATTTACTGGAAATTAAACACACCTTTGCATCAGGTTGCAAGTATGTAATTAAATCTCTAACACCCTTATAATCAACAAACAACAAAGGCAATTCATGCCTAACAGTAGCAGCCACAAGCAAATCACGAAAGTTTTTTGATTAAATCTAGATGACCGTAGTGCCATGTCACTATTAAATAGCATTTGACCAACATCCTGACAACCTTTACCATAACATCTTTCTTTGTGTCGCAACAGATTACCCGTACCTTGTTTACTATCATATGTGAAAATACTATTACACTTGTTGCACTTACATTGCACTTTTTTGGCACCTTTTATTGCGTTCTTATCTTTTTCAAAGATATTCCATACGGCATATCGGTCCTTCCGTTTTCTCTTCACTCCTCCTTCCATATCCACAGATTGGACCTCATCAGATTCCATATCAACACTCTTTGAGCTATTTTTTTCCGGGTCAATTTCAACACACTCAGGATCCATCTACATTATGGAAGAAACAAGTAATATAATTAGAAAAAGAACATAACCTGATACGTACATTTTTATCAATAATCTACAAGTCCAAAAAGTATTTTAGTTTGAGAACATAATTTACATTTTTATCAAGAATCTACTTTTTTTTTTTTTTTTTTTTTTTTTTTTTTTTTTTTTTTATATCAAGAATCTATAATAAGCTTATAATTAAGTTAGATTTTAGTGGAGATAATGGGCTTATAAAAAATTAGCAGAGCTAAGGGGGTGTTTCTTTAGCTTATATTTGCGATTATGAGCTTATTTGATTCAACTTATGTTTCATAAGCCCGTTTTTTCTAGCTTATTATTCAACTTATAGGCTTGTTTTCTGTATTTAAGTAGAATATGCACCATGTAAAAAAATAAGTCGGAAAAATTTGAGCTTATACAATATAAGCCAAGTCAGTTAAGCTCATAACCGCAAAAATAAGCTTAAGCAAACACCCTACAATGGCGACTCAATAAATACCTGTTTGTGGATCGATTACAATAAATAATAGTTACATCAAACTGATTTTGATTATTTCCAATAAATAACAGTTACATCAATATAATAAATCGATTACATACCTGTTTGTGGATCGATTAAGAAACAAGGAATGGATGCGACAGAGAATCTGAGAAAAGAGGATTGTGGATCGATTAATGTTGAGAATTTGAGATAATAGATTAACGGAGTTAATAATAAATTAATAATAGATTACATACCTCGTAAGTTTTACAAGATCAAGGATGTTTATTTTGAAATGGACTTTGGAGACTTGGAGTTGGAGGCGCGAGAGAAAAGAGAAAAATGGAAAGTGTTTTAGGGTTGGTTTTTTTTTTTAACTTATATATATATAACATCTTAACATGTCTTAATAGGTCCGGACCCGTTAAGACACGAAACCTGTTAATTTTGTTCGTGTCTTAACAGGTCTGGACCTGTTAAGACCCGACACAAAACCTGTTAAGAGCAGGTCGTGTCGTGTTAACAGGTCCGTGTCAAAAATTGCCAGCTCTACCCACCACCCTTTTTGTCGTTTTTGCGACGGTGGGGATAAGTATATGAACTTTCAAGAGTTTTTGATTAAATGAAGATTAAAACTAATAAATATGAACCTAAATAATTGTTTGATATCATTTTCTTTCTTTTTGTTGTTGTCGTTGTTATTGAGTCGCGAAAACAAAGGATGACGTGAGCTTGAGCTCACAGTCTTGTGTATCGAGTCGAGTTTTATTGTGTCAAGTCTTGGTCACAGGTTCGTGTCTAGGTTAAAATGGAGGGTTGCACATTGTGTTTAAATGATTGTAATATTGGGTGTATGGGTGTTTTTAATGCTATTAATGTAGAATAAGGGTTGTACATTATGTTTAAGTGATTGTAATATTGGGTGTAGGGGTGTTTTTAATGCTATTAATGTAGAATGAGGGTTGTACATTATGTTTAAATGATTGTAATACTTGATGTAGGGATGTTTTTAATGCTATTAATGTAGAATGAGGGTTGTACATTATGTTTAAATAATTGTAATATTAGATGTAGGGTTGTTTTTAATTCTATTAATGTAGAATGAGAGTTGTACATTGTGTTTAAATGATTGTAATATTGGGTGTAGGAGTGTTTTTAATGTTATTAATGTAGAATGAGGGTTGTACATTGTGTTTTAATATTGGTGTGAGAGTGTTTTTAATGCTATTAATGTAGAATAAGGGTTGTAAATTGTGTTTAAATGATTATAATATTGTGTGTAGGGGTGTTTTTAATGATATTAATGTAGAATAAGGGTTGTATATTGTGTTTAAATGATTGTAATATTAGGTGTAGTGGTGTTTTTAATGCTACTAATGTAGAATGAGGGTTGTACATTGTGTTTAAATGATTGTAATATTGAGTGCATGAGTGTTTTTAATGCTATTAATGTAGAATTCTAAGGAAAGTGGTCTGAATTTCGATTCATGCTAGTTTTTGTTGTACACAATGCTTTGGTTGTTGTAATTATGAAAATTACTTGCTTTAAAGTGTTGTAAATCATGCATTATTTTTTGTACATCTGAATTTTTAAAGAGGGTCATTCATGCATTATAAATAGTATAAATACAATGTACTTTTTTTAAATAAAAAATATAAATATCTAAATCACCTCTCTTCTTAACTCGTCACTGGTGAATTTTGTACTTACTTCCTCTTTAGTTTCTTGTGTGGGGCACATGTTATGTCTTCATGCGGTTTTGACCAGCTTCTATATGTTGTACAATGTACATGTTTGATTTTTCCCTTTTGTGTCTTTGGCTTTTTGTGGTGCAAGTCAATAGATTTAGGGGTTGTGGGTTCATGAAAAATACGCTGACGAGAGGTGTGGATAGTCTGACGGTGACCGAAGCATTGATGATGGATCCTAGAACCTTCCATTTACATCGAGAATCTTGTTTTTGTCTTCCATTTCTTAATACAGTTTTGTCCCATTTTTTTAATACATCAAGATAAGATTGGAAAATATTTGCATACCTTTCAGAACAATTTACACGATTGATCCTTAAACTTGTAGAAAAATTTCAGTTTCGAGTACTATTTATGAAGAAAGGATAGTTATTTAACTACAAGTTTGAAACTTGGCGTAAGTTGTTTTTCGTATGTATTAAGACTTAAACCTTTAATCTTCCTATTATACATGTAAGATACTGTGATTAATTGATAATGTGTGACAACAGTCATTACATGTTGAAAATATTAAATTATTAGATGTATTTGATTAAATAATTTAAAGGTCAGTTTGGTTTATAAGTTGGTTTAGAATTAGATTTGAATTTAAGATTGGTTTGAAATAAAAGAATAAGAAAGAAAATATTAATTGATTTAGATAATATTTGTTTTAAAATTTAAAATATAAATTAAAAGTCAAATTATTATTAATTTTAAAATATTCAATAAATATATGATAATGGGTTGAGACCACTAAAAAGAGTAGAAGACCAAAAAATTTAACAAAAGTCACCATTCTAGTATGGAATGAATCTAAGGTTGGACCAGTAAAGGGAGAGATTGACCCTCATTTTATCCGTCACATCAACTTTCTATCTCAAGCAATTGCTTGTCACACTAAGGCAACCTACATTACAAAAACACACCCCACAAAAATACCTTTTATATTTAATAAATACACATAAAACACCAAATGAATATCAATCGCAGGGATGACCCACATCCAAAATAATCGACCGATCGATCAATTGGAGAAAAAACCCACAGTAATGAAGATCGAAAGAGATCGACTAATGGATCGATTCATTTTCTCTTACTCCAAGCAGCCTTAAGGGTATCAATTTACCTTTGCATTCTATTGTGGTGGGCCCATCAACAACCAAACAACAACATATATCATCATTTCATTTCTTTCATTCCACATTCCTCAAATAAACGAGGCCCTTAAGGTTTTTGTAGATGAGTTTAGGATTTAAATTTGAATTTGAATTTTAAGTACGGGAGATAAAGAAAAATAATGCAAGAGAAAATAATATTTTATATCAAAGTAATAGTATTTTATAATTTAAAAGTAAATAAAAAAATAAAAGAAAATGTTAATTGAATTAAATATTATACATTATGTGGTTGTGGGATGTTTCACAAGTATCAAGACTTAAAGTGTCTGACATATTTTCCAAAACCAGGCCACCTCATTATTATTATTATTATTATTATTATTATTATTATTATTATTTTGAACAGAGATTTCATTTTACTCCTCATAAATGGAGGTAATTTGAAAACAACAAGTTACATCGAACATGATGGGCAAAATCGAAACCGACTTGCCAAACAAAATACACAAGGTAACAA
>JARVZY010009339.1:0-2500 GCA_030686995.1 Artemisia argyi
TTGTTGGTTATTTCATTATTCTAAGAAAACTCTTTCATTTCTATTTCTCATAGTGTCTTAATCAACCATCTCTCACTCTCATCTCTTTTCTATCATTCTTATACTTGTGTTTACATAAATTGTGACCTAACAGATCAATCCATTGTTTCATATTCATAATCAATCTGTCTTTATAGTACTACTACTTGGTATCATTTATTCACTTTCTTTTTCTAATGAAGTTGACCTAACCATGCAATTATATATGTCTACAGTTTAACAAAGATAGTAAATTGTATTGTTTTAATATGAAACTTCATTTTGCAGCCAGACATATCAGATTTGGAGAAACAACTTGCTAGTCAATCTAGTAGACTATCAAGTGTGCAATAGACGGTTGACGATTTAGCATTGAAGGTTATTTCCGGGTCCTTACTCCATGCTCATTAAACTTCGTGATATCAAGCCTCTTTCTTGATACTGCACCCTTATTGACTTTTCATGCACTTTGTGTGATTGTCAAATCAAGCATTCATATAACCCTGATGAGGATTATGCCGAGGTAGACATTAAGCTGCGTGCACATCATGAATCTTTCTTCGAAACAACAAGATCCTTCAATACAATTTACACAAAGGTTATTGTTTTTCATTTATATTAATATCTTTATACAGCTATTCAGGTGTGATTTGGTATTGGGAGACACAGGACTGAAACACTTTACTATAAATTATACATTAGTCAAACAGATGCACTTTCTTCTATGTACTGATGCAGTTGTGTTCTTAAACGAATCTCAAGACACATATATATCAGCTCCTGTAGATAAGAACAAAAATTTGAGCAAGTCCAAAACAGAAGCATGATAGGAAGGCCCCACTGTAACTGAAGATGACATTCAGCACATCGTCTCGTCTTGGACCGGCATATCTGTTGAGAGAGCGAAAATATCTCAGTCAAACCAAAGCTTCTTCATCCTCGATGCATGGCATACTAAACAGGGAACTCCACAATTTCATAAAAGAAGATTGTGAAGGAGTTGGAGGATTCGTTGGACGAATGGTTCGAAATACGTAATCACTACTCCAATGCTTTCTCAAGCTTTAAGAAAATTTTGACCCGTCTAATATTTAACATTGATGCACCTTTTATTATCAACACTGATGCATTTTTTTATTATTATTTTTTTTTTTTGTAAACAGTTATTTGTTTCTAAGTACTCATTCAGATATTTTGATTCTAATCATTTATTAATAATAATTCAAATTTTGTACTTGAAAAATAGTATATATTTTTTTTAGTTCAATAATTCAACATAATTTGAGAGATTTTTTTTACTATATGAATTACACCTTAGCCAAACATATGCACTTTCTTCTATGTACTGATGCACTTTTATTATGTACTGATGCACTTTTATTTTTAACACTGATGCACTAGGTACCTCAAACATACTATCGAATATTACTTTTTGTACTAGAATCATAACTGAGGCTTGTTTTGTTGTGTAGACATGGTTTAATACCCTTCAAGTGCCATTTGATATATAAAGAAATGTAGCGTACACTAAAACAGATTTAGCTTGGTTTATATTCTTAGGCAATTCTACAAATTTGTAACAGGTTTATTTATCCTTAACACCTTTTTAGTGTTGAGTCATGTAAATATGTAGATGGAGGGCTTATTAAACAGACTACTTTTACCAATTAACGCAAATGGATGCACTAAAATGCTTTAAATTGATGCACTAGGTACCTCAAACGGATGCACTAAAGTACCTCTCGAGCCAAATCATGACTTATGTTTAGTTTGTATAAACTTTAGTTCAATAAGGTGACAAACTGCTATTAAGTATTTTCTTTGTATGTGGATATATAAAGATTTAAGGAATGATACATTGAATGAGAAGAAAAGTTGCAATAATGTGTAGACAGAGACATATATGAAGATATCATGACTGATAAAATTTCATATCTTTACCTAAATTATTCCTGGAAAAAAAATGTATACATTTGCATTATACATATTTGATTTTTCACATTTTTACCAAGTGAAGTACCTATTGTCAGTAAGAATTATACATGATTGCCGAGTAAGAATCTAGTAAAACCCAAATGTCAACCTGATGTCAAGTATCATTCTCCTAGCGTTACATAACTGGTACAACACTGAACCATAACACGTTATAACAAAACCCAATTGGTTCAGTACCAGTTGTACTCATGTTCAGCTACTTTTAAACTTAATCTTTTCACCTAATACATGATAGTGCTTATTATAAATCTGTTTGATACCATTATACATGCATTGACTGCCTATGATTAGCCTCTTTAGCATCCTTCTCATTTTGAGACTTCTTGATCTATTAAGCTTGTTCCATAGTACTCGACGGAACCCACGACACTGAAGAATCAGAAGCCTGGGCAGCCACCTTATATTGAGCTTCAAACTATCTCTGCTCGCGCGCCTTTTAGGTAGCTGCTGTTTTCTCTCACTCTCTTATCTATCACACAGTAATATA
>JARVZY010009339.1:7500-27051 GCA_030686995.1 Artemisia argyi
GAACATGTACACCAGCGCCATAGCGGTTCTAATCCATGCTATCTTGTATTTTTGTATATATACTATTTTGGTTGTGACTATTGGTATTCATATACATACTTGATAATTCCTCCTTTTCTCTATGCATGTATAAGCTCTCTTTCTTTCTGAAATGTATAAAGTATTATGTATAAGCTCTCTTTCTTTCTGAAATGTATAAAATCTTTTTCTCTATGAAAATAATGGTAAGTTAATTACTACTAGTATTCTATACGGATAGAACACAAACTTCGAATGCAACTTATAAATTGTGCTTCTACTAGGAATGATGATTGACTAAACAAATAAACAATCATTATTATGTATGGAATTCTGAGTTGTTCTGCATGTTTCGGAAAAATGTTTTCATTCATTTATTTTTATCATGTATATTGATTATATGTAAGATTTGAGTGGAATTCAGAGTTCTCGTGTTGAGATGCGCATGACTAACAGTGTTTTGACTACAAGCAGCTCTCGTCTACTTAATTTGTTAGTTAATCAGTACTCCATATATATGATGAAGCCTATGTATATATTTCTTAAGTGAAATGACTTAAAAACAATGTTCTTGACATGTCTAGATTTCGTTTAGTTTAATTGGTACTGAAAAGTCTGCAATTTCCGGATTACAAGCTTTAAATCACGAGAGCACAAGGTTGTAGAAATAGTTCTAGTAAGTAAACTTATGTGTAGTACTGTTGGTCCAGTGCCATTTGATTCAATTGTCCATATCATGTTTGAAATCTAACCTGTCAGGACCAAACTTTGGCTTTCCAAAAGAAATCATGACTTGAAATTGACCATTTATCCAAAGTAGTAACCCATTTTGATCAAGTATCTTGTTTGAGCCTTTTATAATGGTTTCGACTTTCAATAATATTCAGTTTGTTTCTTAATTTCAGAACTCGTTTTCCAACAATTGACCAAGACCAGTAGATTTTGTTAATATTTTACGTCCAATTGAGACAAATAGCTAACTGGAAAGGATTAGCCAAAATGAAATGTGTCGAAAATCCCTCAAAGTTTATTCAGCTTTTTAACGTTGTTAATTTGTTCTGAAACACCATATTAATATTTTTATACTGAATCATATCTAATACACTAGCTAGTCATGAGTGTATGAGTGTAGAATTGTAATGATAATGATTGATTTGCTTGATTGCAAAACTCAATTACATCGTACATAAATATTACTCTACAGAATATTATAGACTCGGGTTTAGGCTTTGAGCCCGTTACATATTATAAACTAACACTCCCCCCTTAATTCACCGGGTATAATCCCTTTACCAAAAAAACTAACACCTCCGCAGTTCGAGCGGCAAAATCACGAAAGCTCGGACTAAATAAAAGCTAATAAACAATAAAGTAAAACTAATAAATAATTGTTGAAGAAGACATTCGACAGCAAGAGAAAACACATCTTCAAGCAGCAGCAAACATAAAAAATGAAACAAACCGGATAAACCAAAGTATCCGAATCAAACAGGATAAACCAAAATACCCTGACCAAACGGAATAAACTAAAATATCCCTTACCAAACAGGATAAACCAAAGTATCCTGATGAAACGGGATAACCCAAAGTATCCCCTACAACTAAAAGAAACGGGATTACTTACAACTAAAACCAAGGTTGCAAAAATCGCGAATCGGTAGTCGGGCGGTCAACCACCTTGTAGCTTGTAATCGGTTTAGGCGGGATTAATCGGCGATTAATCGGATTGACATTTATGACAAATTTTAGTTCTTTTCACCGAGTTTTGTGTATTTCTGGCGAGTTTTACGCATTTCCGGCAAGATTTTTTCTAAAAAAAACAACCTGTAATAGAAATAAACAGTTACTATAAGTGATCCAAATAAGTTTAAGGTGAGTTTTGGGTACTTCCGGCAAGATTTGCAGGTTTCTGGCAAGTTTGACCACCATTTACCGCCATTGACCACAGTTGACCTATTTGTTTGACCCGGTTACATAAATCGGCAAGGTTGGTGGCCTTGTAGCGCCTAGGCGGTGATTAATCGGCCTTGTAGACCTTTTTTTGCAACATTGACTAAAACTAACGAGATAACCTAAAGTATCCCTAAAACTGGAATAAAGGAAATTACAACTAAGACTCATGCACTAACATCAAAAGAAAAGATGAGAAAACGAAAGTTGGTTTTAAAACTCAACTCCCAAAGAACCTTCCGAACAAACTGGGCGTGTTCTTCCCAAGAAAAACATAAAGATCCACCATTTTTATTATTTATTTATTTATTTATTTTATAAAATATTAAAGGTGACGTATTGTTTATACATGAAAATACGGGGTTTACAATGTTCTAACATGGTATTTGAGCAGATCTGATCCTCAGACCTAGGTGTTATGCTAAGACGCTTCCCCTAAGCCGTGCCGTCAAACCCTAATCTCATCCCTTTATTCATTCGGTTGTACATCATTCAATAATAATAATAATAACAATAATAATAATAATAATAATAATAACAATAATAATAATTCTCATCCGACTTTTTCTTTTATTATTCGAAGACAACATAATGGGTAGATATCACTATTTGTTCTAGGCGAACGTGCGGAAGGATTAAAGGATTTAATTCCTTATGAATACAGGGTCCATCATCGAGATGCTTGGCTAAACCTTGTTATTGTTGATTATCGTTATTTAGTTTTTAATATTCTCTTTTTAATTATTTGGATTAAAAAAAATTATAGTTATTTAATTGTTTGTTTTTTATGTCAAATCCAGGTATTAATTCTCGAGACGACTTTTATTGGTGTCGAATTTAGGGTTTTTACTCCCAAGACGACTTTTGTCAGTGTCGAATCTAGAGTTCTTATTCATAAGACAACTGTTTGGGATAATTTGGTTTATCCTTCGGATACTTTGGTTATCCCTAAACAAAAAATTAGAATAGGGTATGCTTTGGGTTATCCTGTTTTATTTTGATTTATTGTTTTATTTTGCTTTCTTAGTTTACTACTCCAGTTCGAGCTTTCGCGATTTCGCCGCTCGAACTGGAGGGGAGTATTAGTGGATAATTAAGACCCAAGCCCCGTTTTTGGGTTTTGGAATTTAAGGTTTTACTATTATAAATAATTTAATGATCATGAATAAAGTTATACCTACAGGTTTACAATGTTGTAACAATGAGAGGATCCCAAACCACCATAAAACACAAAGTTGCTGAGATATCAAAACATTATTGTAAATCAACTATTTCCGCCTAACTTGTTTTGACGATTTACCTAACCACAAACCCTTCAAATTTAGAATGTCTGCAGGTACTATACATATGATAATTTCATTTTGGTATCTGATTATATTAAAATGGTGGTGACACTAGAAGTTGATGTTGGACATGGGGCTGGGTGGTGGGGTACTGAAGATAAGAGCCTTTTCTCTTTATAATCAAGGCGCTAATCAGAATATTTAGTAAGTCATAAAGTAGCTAATCTAGTACATACTGACCACTATACTTTCGAATTCTTTTATATAGGATCGAACCAAATTCACATATAAACAAATAGAATACCTTACACAGCCGCATTTGGCTATAAAATTGAGCAAAGAGACGTTTTTGCTTATATTTTTTTTAACCGATAACTGGGATTTTCCACTGATCATAAGTCGTCTGCAAAAACTGAAATAATGATTAATTTGAGTAGCCCAAAAATTGTATTGCTTCATGCTTGTCAGTTTTAGCTTCTGCCCTATGAGGTGTTTATCAATGTACTATTGCGTGTGTATGATTTATCTTCAAAAAATGGCTCTATGGAACATGCTAAAAGATCTAGACAATTGAAGAAAGAAAATAGTTTAATGCCATTAAACAGAAATGACCGGCATGACTCATGAGCGATTTAGATAATTATGAGCACATACACATCAAAGTATCAAACTGGACCAGCGTAATCAGACATTTGCATTATTATGTTTAAGCATTAGCTATGTAAAAGATGCAACCCATACACAACCCCTTATTTAAAAGGCTTGTGCTCATATGAAATATGCTGATTATCAAATCCAAACTTACTGTTTAAGCACTAGCTATGTAAAAGATGCAACCCATACACAACCCCTTATTTAAAAGGCTTGTAAACATGAAAAAAGTCGATAGTTGGAATATAGTTGTTGAAAAGTTCAAAAAAAGATTGGGGAATTGGAAAACAAAAATGATATCTTTTGGTGTGAGATTAACGCTAGTAAAGTCAGTACTTGGTAGCTTGGTTCTTTACTTCTTTTCTTTGTTCCGTGCCCTGATGAGTGTCCTTAAGAAACTAGAAAGTTTGAGAAATAATTTTTTTTGGGAGGGAGATGTTGAAAATAGGAAAATAGCGTGGGTTAAATGGGATGTAGTTTTAAACAAGCTTGCATTGGGTGGGTTAAATGTTGGTAGCTTAAAAGCTTCAAATTGGGCTCTAGTTGGTAAATGGTGGTGGAGGTTTAGAGTAGAGAGGGATAGATTATGGGTAAGAACTATAACAAGTATACATGGTGAGGATGGGGGACTTAGAGAAGATGATGGAAGTAGTAGGTTAATTGGGGGAAAATGGGGGAAATTGTGAAGGTGGGCCGGATGATAGATAAAACGGGGGTAAATTTTTGCAACTCTTTTGTTAAAAAAGTGGGTGGTGGAAATAGTACTCTTTTTTTGTTAGATAGTTGGGTGGGAAACGGAATTATACTTAGTGACAAATTCCCTAGACTATATAGGCTACAATTGAATCAAAGAATTACAGTTGGTGAAAAAAGAATATGGGAAGGGGGTCATGGGGTTGGCGTTGGGATTGGGCTAGAAATCTAAGAGGTACGGGGCTGGTGAACTTCATGAATTGACGGATTTGATTAATTTTTATGTTCCAAATGTGTTAGAACTTGATTCATGGAGGTGGTTACATGATGATGATGATGATGATGATGATGATGATGATGATGATGATGATGATGATGTAATCTTTACAGTTAAGAGATTAAGAGAGATGATTGATGACAAGATTCAAAACACAACAAATGCAATACAAGAGACGAAGTGGAACAAGCTCATTCCAAGGAAAATATGTATTTTTATTTGGCGTCTACAAAAAAGAAGACTTCCGGTGTTTACTTGGCTTGATCACATTGGTATTGACCTAAATTCGACGCTTTGTCCGCATTGTGAAGAAGAAATAGAAACGGTGGAACATTTTTTTTTTTAAGTGTTCAAGGGTTGTGGAGGGTTGGAATAAAATTTTTTAATGGTGGAATATGGGAAGTTTCAATATTGGGTATATTCAAGATATTATTAGGCATAATGGTAATAACAGTCTCAACTTGAAAAAAAAAAAATTGGCAAGCGGTGTGTTGGTCGATGTTATACCTTGTGTGGTGTTCTCGAAACAAGAGGGTGTTTGAAAATAAAGTCTCTAATCTTACTACAATATGTGATGACCTACAGGTTGTTACATTTTTTTTTTTTTTTTTGGATATCTAATAGATCAAGAGGAGCAATCTCGTCATGGTTTGATTGGTGTTCCGATCCGATTAAAGCTTGCAAGATTTAAAGGTGTCTGCTGCTGCACAGGTTCGTTTGATTCAGGTACTGAAGTCAGAAGTCCAAGTGTGACAACAGTTTGTGTTGTTTCAGTTTCGTTTGGTTCAAAGAAGTCAGTAGTTTCATTGTCATAGAAGACCTGTGTGGGCTATGCAATTATGTCAGTCCATGTTCAGGTCCAAGCTGTTGCTTTTCTGATTGCCTTCTGTTTTGACATCTTCAAATGGAGAGTAGGAATGTTGTTTGTTTGGCCTTTGTTTTCGTGTTTTTGGGTTCCTTCCTCTTTAATCATCATATTTGGAGAGTAGGAATGTTGTTTGTTTGTATCTCTTTTGTGTGGTTTATATATATTATTGCCTTAAAAAAAATAAAAAAATAAAAAAAATAAAAATTCAAACTTACTGTATCTCTTAAATTTGATATAAGAAAAAAAATTTAATGACATTTATTTCCACTCTTACCTACATCCGATTTTTGTATCAAGCTTCTTAATACTTTTTATATGACACTTGTTAGTAATAGGATTTTCAAATGATTGATTGAAATTGGTGATATAATGGTGATGATATCGGTGGAATGTCGTGGTAGAGATGTCGGAAAAGATTAAGAACATAATGTATGGCTTTTGAGTTATTTTTTGAATTTGATTAAAATCCGGGAAGATTATGAAGTTGTTTTTAAATAGATGTAAATTCAAGAATATATTCGAAAAGGCACACAAGGGTATTTTAGTCAAATCAATCAGAAACTTACCGAGACTAACAATTAATAAAAAACGTTACGTGTTTTTAACTTTCACCTATATATTTAAGAAAAAAACACTATTAGTTTAGCGGTCATCATTGTGAGTGTTAGGTGATTTTGGTTTAGCGATGAGAATGTATATTAAGATGATATTTTGAGTTTATAAGACAACTTAATTCTAGAGTAAACTACATGGATAGTTTTGTTGTAAATATCAGTCATGACGGTCGATATATTGGTGTCATGGCGGTTGGTGGGATCTACTGCCACCGAAATTCACATATCAGTCAAATTTGAAGATTATAGTCAAAATCGGTCAAAATCCGTCAAACCGGTTAAAACTGGATCTATTTTTTCGGCGAAGATGGTGGAGCATCGGTTGTAACTAGGGGTGATCATCGGTCGGAAACCGGACCGGACCGGCCAAGACCGGACCGGACCGAAGACCGAGAACCGGAAAACCATAGACCGAGACCGGACCGAATATGGTCGGTCCGGTCTCGGTCCGGTCTCGGTCCGGTCGGTCTTCGGTCGGTCCGGTCCAATTAGGCAAGTTTTTTCGGGTTTTTGGTCGGTCCGGACCGGACCGGACCGGACCGACCGGACCGAGACCGAATTTGGCAAAAAGCTTAGACCGAGGACCGGACCGAATGTGGTCGGTCCGGTCCGGTCGGTCTCGGTCCGGTCGGTTTTGTCGGTCGGTCCGGTCCGGCCGGTCCGTTTGCTCAGCCCTAGTTGTAACAAGAGAGAGAAAAAAATAAATAAATAAATAAAGTTCAGTTGGATTAAACTAAAAGATTAAGGGATTGTTTGTTTGTGTGTGAATCGTTTTTGTCTAAAAAAGATGGACGAAATTTTTGTGGTTGCTGCAATTTGATATATTGTGATTAGGGTTATTGTGAAGCGTGACTGCGTTTTTTCTTTTTTATCATTTTTTCTTTTTCTTTTTTTTTAAGGAAGAGAAGGATTAGATTTTTTAGTGTGAGAGAAATTAAAACACTCAGGTTTTAAATAGTCAAAAATTTAAGAATTTGTTAATGAACTTAGGTTGTCGGGTTGGGTTGGTTTAGCCTGGTAAAACCAAAAAAAGTCTAAAAGTATTTCACTTAAAGCCTACATATCATCCGAAAATTAGTAGCATAAATTGTATATATATTTTTTTTAAATAAATTCTTTTATAATTTATGGTCTTAGAAACTGATATATCACCGGCAAGACCGATATAACGTTTAAAGGGGTGGACCGCCACGGAACCGCCGACTGATTTTTACAACCTGAAGTGGTTATACAATAGTGTATCACATTTAGGGGGTACTTGGTAAGGGGTTAAGGGGGTGGGGAATGGGTAAGGAATTCAAAAGGGCGCACCTCACTCAAATTAGGTGCTTGGTTAGGGGTGTGCAAAGATATTGATTACCTCGTAGTGGGTAATCAACATTATAGAGTAAATTGAGGGGTAAAGTATTGATTACCCACCTCACTCAATCCTTTGCATTCTCTTTCCCTTTCCCTTTACCTTTACATTTCCCCACTTTGAACCAAGCGGACCTTTAGAGCCTGTTTGTTTAATTTTTTTCATTAAGTCATGTTAATTAACATGATGACTTAATGTGGAGACCCTCAGTTTTGTCACTTTTTATTTTAAGTCATTTCTTTTGTTTAAGTGAAAAACAAACAACTTTTTGCATGACTTAATAAATTAAGTTTTTTCATATTAAGTCAATGGGTAAGGATCCAGTGAGAAGAAAACTTATAATGAGAAGGATGAGAAATAACTATAACGACATATTTGAGATGCATCGACTTGAATTAGATGCATCTCTATTCATTTAGATGCATCCCAATTAGTTTCAAAAGTAATTTTGAAGTAAAAACAATGCAAAGTAGTACTTGCAACAAATTTGACCCGCAGAGGACGAAAAATACATAGGATTTTCCTAACTTGGTAACATGCATCTAATATATGTATATGCATCTAATTTTTAGCTAGAAAATATATTAGGGTGCATCAAAAAGATTAGGGATGCATCTAATTCAAGTAGATGCATCTCTAATATGTGGTTATAGTCATTTCTCATTCTTCTCATTTTAAGAGTTTTTCTCATTTGATCCTAAGTCTTAAGTCAATTAGGTTGTATTCAAACACCATCTTAATTCCTAAACCACCATTAATTTATTTTCTTTTTTTGTTCAATAGCCGGCTAAAGGAATTTCAGAAAATGTATTCTAACGGTAAAATTTCATATATTGATATAGACATATACTCCTTTCGTCATAAAATTATTGTCGCTTTTTAATTTTTTTGGTCTTTTTTTTCCCAACTTTGATTATAAATATTTTTGTTTGTATCATACAATTTTTGATAAAAAATTATACAAATAAAAATATATTTAAAACTCAATCCGTTTATATATTTTGTATCAATTATTATATAATATAAATAAATAAAAAAATAAAGACCGAAAAAGTTAAAATAGGAAAATAATTTTGAGTCGTACGTGGTAGTAAAATTTCATAATTTGATATAGACGTACAGTACAACTCAACCACCCACCTAGCACCGTCCATTGTCGATAACTATTCGATACTCACACCCTGTGTAAAGCATTTGAGATACCAAAAATAACACTTTCCACAATATTCTCGATAATAGCAATATCCACTTGTACCACATGCATCACATACTAGTATTAAATTAATCAACAATCACAAAACCAGATCTAAACATTAACAAAAACAATAAGATCTTAACAATACAAAAAGACATTAACTAAGCAGAAAAACATATTATTATTAGTATCATCAAAACAACTAACACAATACAACAATAACAAAAGTACATATATCTAGATTTTCTTAAACATTGAACTAAAACAACCTTAAACATAGTTGTTAGCCAGTGTAGATATGAACATGAAGAGCTAAAATAAGGATGGAATAAATGGTGAAAAAGATGAGAGTGTGAACAGCAATAGCTTTGCCGTTGGTCTTCATGCTTCCAAACTCAACTTGTTTACCATTACCTGGTAACGAAAATAACAGACCTGGCTGCAACAGCACGAACAGGACTACACCGATTAGTACTGGTCCCCAATCTGCCATTTTTTTAGGCGAAACTAAAAGTGGTTTTGTGTTAGTGTGTGTGTGTAAGCGAAGTGGGTTTGGGAGGTTTGAAATGACTAAAGGGGAGAGAGAGAGAGTGTGTGTGTGTATGAGTGTGTGGTGGGGCCTGATGAGGTGGTTTCTAGTCTGTGTGGGGAAAGATGTGTGTACTACATAAAGGTGTTTGTTCCTGCCAGTGTTTTGAAACCCGGGTCGACCCGGTCGAGTTAATCGGTTTGATCGATTCTGGTTAAAAATGGGTAAAAAAATCTGGGTTTTTAAAACTGGGTTAACCGGTTAGACCTGTCGGGTTTTGAGTGACCCAGGTTAATCCGGTTCTCAAAACTAGGTCGTATTTCATTTTTTCAAAAATTTTTAGTGAAAAACCGGGTTGACACGGAGGTTGAACCGCTTGACCCGGTCAAAAAAATAAAAAAAATAATAATAAATTAAAAACTGAGTTGACCCGACGGTCAAATCGGTTGACCCGGTGCCCGATGACTCGACTGGGTCGATTTCAAACCCGGGTCACAATTTTTGGAATTTTTGAAGGTATATGTGTCACTCTATATATCACAATTTTTGAAGTGGTTTTTCTAACATATGCCCTCAGGGTACATGTTAAGCACACAAAAGTACACAGGAGACCCACTGAAAAGTATAAAAAAACACACCTAATGTGTGGGCCTCTGTGTACTTTTTGATACTTTTCAGTGGGTCTTCTGTGTATTTTGGTGTGCTTAACATGTGCTCTGAGGGCATATATTAGAAAAACCCTTTTTGAAGGTATATCACTGTTATGAATTGAGCATTCTCATCATATATCTCATCAACATCACGGAACAAGAGGTTTTTGCAGGTGCCCGAAACTCATATGAATTTTTTTGATATATAGTGTTAATTTTTGAAGGGAAAAAAAACACATCATTTTTTCTTAAATGCACCCGGTCATCAAAATGTGAATCTATATTACGGTTTCAAAATTCTTTGCACCCGGTCATATTTGGCTCTGATTCCATCTCTGATCGCTATCACTCTCTTCCACAACTTTTTTCGCATCCTTAACGGTATTACAAACATTTTCAGCAATTGAATTCTCGAATATCTTGTCATTTTCCTTTAACACTTCAAACAAATTCTTAAGCATAACCAGGTTTGTATCATCCGAATTCATATGTCCCTTATTATTAAAACTCGAGGCCATATTAGTGGTATCATTTTTAAAATTCGTGGCTTCATTTTTTTTCTCACTCCCTTGCTTCTTTGACGTCCCCAGACCCACTAAGGGTAGCTACTAGACGAGACATAAATGTCTTAGGTTTAAAACCCGTTGAACTAGCATGTTGCTTACCTTTAGGTTTACGATTTTGTACCACTTGGAACCCATCATTTGGGGCAACAACATTCTTTGTATGAATTGAATCATTTTGCTTCCTCAAATCAGCTCCTGAGTTCACATTAGATTCAGAAATTACACATTTAGGGCATTAACTATCATCATGACTCAACACCAAACAACTACCATATCTTGGTTGTTTTCACTCATATTCTACCTTAATAGTATGCAGACAAGAACATGAACCCTCCGCATAAGGAGTAGCAATCACCATAGTATCTTTGAGAGAATGATTGACCCTTATGTCAATCGATACATGCGCAAGATCCAAATGACACCAAGAGTCTAAACACCTAGTGCTCGTATAAGAATCAAGCAAAATTGGAGTACCCATTCTAGTGGCAATGACACTCAACCCATCATCAATAAATGCCGTAACTAGAATATCATGCAATTTTACCCAAACCGGGACAGATTTGAGCTATCCTTTTAATAAACACTCATTAAGAGACTACTTCTTAAGAATAATTGAGGCATTCCGTATTAGCCATGGTCCGTTTTCCAATACCCAATCCATACCTGCTGTCAAATCTAATTTAAAAAAGACCCTTTTGAATTTCATCATTGCTTTAACAATACCAAACTTCTTCCACACATTCAATACATAATGTTCAACAACATGGAATGCAATTCTTTGCCAAGAAAATAACTATATAACGAGTTTTCTGCTGATGTTTATGGGTTTAATAATACGTTTTTAATTATTAAATAACATATAACACAATCATATATCTTTAATCAAAGAAGCGAAAGCATGCATAAAACACCAATTCAGATATCTCGAATCTTGGCCGCTAAGAGTAGGTTCTGGACATTCACTACTTGTTTGGATATCGCGAATCTTTGCATAAAACACTAATTCGGATATTTCAAATCTCAACCCATCCTCACACGAAGAAACATCATTCTGTACATTCACTACTTGTTCAGGTGTGTGTTGCTTACTTGCATCATGAAGTTTCCTACCAGGTTTTAATGGTTCCCCCATCATCTCCCAAAAAATACAAGTTTATCTTCTAGCATTTAACTTCCGATATCTCGAATATTTCCGGCTAAAAGAGTAGGATTTGAACAACTGGTATTATCACCGGCACCCTCATTACGATTAACCTGATTCGTACAGTTACGAAGAATTGCTCGTGTTATTCGCATTTGTAGTCACATCATTCATACCATTTTTTTTGTTTGAAACCCCTCCCTCTCAGACTCAAGAAACCCCTCTCCATACTTGCTACATACGCCGAATAACCCCTGCTCAGAAGCATTATAACCCAAAAACAAAACGAATGGCAACACGACTAGAAACAAAAACTCTAATAGAGATTAGGATTATGTAACAAATCAGCAGAGGTCGCACAACACAACTAAGATACCAGAATAATGAAGCAATTAATCTCATAGAATGATCAACTACTTAAAAGAAAACCGAAGAAACCCTAACCCAAAAAACGATCAACAAACCCTAGAACGTATCTCAATGGATCGATAAGCAAACCCTAACCCAAATACAAATTTTATACAAATATGTAAAATCTTTTATACTTATATAGTTACATATCAATGTACACACGGGTTTTTAAATAAATTTTCATTACATATTAATATTGATTAATATTTTTTATATATTTTTGTTGGGTGAAATATTTGACTTTATTTAACTGACATGGTCGTTCGTATATGTACATGTGCCGTTATTTAACGCCATTAGTAAAAAGATATTTTTGCGCATCTCCTTACTTAATCTTATAAAGAAAAATAAGATGAGTTTGTCGTATATGTACAATCTCGTGTATTCACTTACATATCATAATATCTCGTGCTTTTATTTTGATATTTATAATTCCGTACGTAATATATAATAATAATATTATTTATTAATAACAATAATGCATATGTTTTTTTTAATTAAACTCTAAGGGCTATTTATTAAATTTATAAAGTTGAAAAAAAATGTAAACTTAAGTTTGCTTAAGTCTTATAATCTATTTAAAATTTAGCATCTAAACTTTTATTAATTACTCTATCTATGTTTTTAGTTTTTTATTAATAAAATTGACATATTTGTTTTTATACATATTTATTCTTATAGATGAAAATTAGATGAGTTTGAAAAAAATTGAAATCAATTTTTACTTTTATTAGCTAATAAAAAGCTCAATTTCAAAATTGAGTGCTTTAATTGGTCAATAAGAAATTTTATTTTTTCATTTTGTATATTCTCTTGTTACGTGGTATATAAGAGATAATTGGTTAAAATTATATTTTGGCTCACTAAATATAGTTTCTCTATAGTTATACCCACGAACTTGTGTTTCTCACTCTCTTATTAACTAAGTGCTCAAATGTGCTCAAATGGAATTGTTTATGTACACAAACTCCACGTACATTTTACATCACCATGAACATGCCTAATCAACTTTTTATTGAAAATGCTTCTTTTTTTCCATTCAAAATGCTTTTGCAATAATCAGCAGAAACAACATTGTTTATGAATTTCTCTCTCGAATCAATAATCAATTCTAAGTGTTTCTTTAGTGGATGATAAAATTGTGATATTGATGTAGTTCCCTAACATGCCAACATATATCATGTTGTGGTTGTGTTGATGACGAAATATTGGGTGTCGGCTGAGGATTTTCAACATTCTAATTTAAGTATCGCTATCATATGTTATCTTAAGCTTAAATCAACACACGCGTTGTGATTTTTATTAGTTTTGTTCTTATATTGGGTCATTGTCAAGTTTTGGATGTGGTTTTTAAAACTAAATCTAACAGCCTCTTTTGCAATGGTCACCAAAATGGAACAATTGCATCATACTCATGTATCAATATATAACTACGCTACACACTCCATCGCAAAAAACAATACTAATGATAGAGATGAATAACATACCCCATGTTTATGTGACACAGTTCATCACCCCATGTGCATCCCATGTGTGTAAATTGTTCCATTCTAAATTAGTACACTCGCGCGTTATTGCGGGAATATTTTGTTTAATCTAAACTTTTAATCAAATGGTTGTAAAATAATTATTTTTGTTATTAAGGACTAAATATGCAAAAGGTCGATAACCGCAAGTACTATTTTCGTAAAGTGTTTCTGAAAATGGTATATTTTTTTACGGCCTGAGATTGTTGGTATGTTGCAAAGTTAGTCCTTAGGGAGTAACTTTGAAATTAAAAGTTAACCTGAGAGGCTTTTCCTGTACAATATTAACAGGTATTAACAGACCTGGCTGCAACAGCACGAACAGAACTACACCGATTAGCACTGGTCCCCAATCTGCCATTTTTTTAGGTGAAACTGAAAGTGGTTTTGTGTTAGTATGTGTGTAAGCAAAGTGGGTTTGGGAGGTTTGAAATGACTAAAGAGAGAGAGTGTGTATGTGAGTGTAGTGGGGTCTGAAGAGGTGGTTTCTAGTCTGTGTGGGGAAAGATGTGTGTAATACATAAAGGTGTTTGTTCCTACTTTCCGTAAAGATCAAATTTTACTATCACAATTTTTGCGTTAAGTTCAAATTTTTATTATCACAATTCACAAGTTTTGAAGGTATATCACTGTTATGAATTGAGCATTCTCATCGTACATCTCATCAACATCACGGAACAAGGGTTTTCGTAGGTGCCCGAAACTCATGAATTTTTTTGATATATAATGTTATTTTTTGAAAAAAAAAAAAAAAAAAAAAAAAAAAAACATCATTTTTTCTTAAATGCACATGATCCATCGAAATGTAAATCTATTTTACGGTTTCAAATTTTTTTTGTACCCGGTCATATTTGACTCTGATTCCGTCTATGATCGCTATCACTCTCTTCCACAACTTTTTTCGCATCCTTAACGGTATTACCAACATTTTCAGCAACTGAATTCTCGAATATCTTGTCATTTTCCTTTAACACTTCAAACAAATTCTTAAGCATTACCAGGTTTATATCATCCGAATTCACATGTCCCTTATTATTAAAACTCGAGGCCATATTAGTGGTATCATTTTTTAAATTCGTGGCCTCATTTTTGTTTTCTCACTCCCTTGCTTCTTTGATGTCCCCAGACACACTAAGGGTAGCTACTAGACGATACATAAATGTCTTAGGTTTAAAACCCATTGAACTAGCATGATGCTTACCTTTAGGTTTACGGTTTTGTACCACTTGAAAAAAAAAAAAAAAAAAATTGGGCAACAAGATTCTTCGTATGACTTGAACCATTTTGCTTCCTCAAATCAGCTCCTGAGTTCACACCAGATTCAGAAACCACACATTTAGGGCATTGACTATCATCAAGACTAAACACCAAACAACTACCACAGCTTGGTTGTTTTCACTCATATTCTACCTTAATAGTATGCACATAAGAACATGAACCCTCCACATAAGGAGTAGCAACCACCATAGTATCTTTGAGAGAACGATCGACCCTTATGTCAATCGATACATGCATAAGATCCAAACAACACCAAGAGTCTAAACACATAGTGCTCGTATAAGAATCAAGCATGATTGGAGTACCCATTCTAGTGGCAATGACACTCAACCCATCATCAGTAAATGACGTAACTCGAATATCATGCAATTTTACCAAAACCGAGACAGATTTGAGCAATTCTTTTAATAAACACTCATTAGGAGACCACTTCTTAAGAATAATTGAGGCATTCCGTATTAGCCATGGTCCGTTTTCCAATACCCGATCCCTACCTGCTGTCAAATATAATTTAAAAAAGAACCCTTTTGAATTTCATCATTGCTTTAACAATACCAAACTTCTTCCACACATTCAATACATAATGTTCAACAACATGGAATGCAATTCTTTGCCAAGAAAATAACTATATAACGAGTTTTCTGTTGGTGTTTATGGTTTTAGTAAAATGTTTTTAATTATTAAATAACATATAACACAATCCTATGTCTTTAATCAAAGAAGCGGAAGCATGCATAAAACACAAATTCAGATATCTCGAATCTTGGCCGCTAAGAGTAGGTTCTGGACATTCACTACTTGTTCGGATATCTCGAATCTTTGCATAAAACACTAATTCAGATATCTCAAATCTCAACCCATCCTCACACAAAGAAACATCATTCTGTACATTCACTACTTGTTCGGGTGTGTGTTGCTTACTTGCATCATGAAGTTTCCTACCAGGTTTTAATGGTTCCCCATCATCTCCCAAAAATACAAGTTTATCTTCTGGCATTTAACTTCCGATATCTCAAATATTTCCCGCTAAAAGAGTAGGATCTGAACAACTAGTATTATCAACGGCACCCTCATCACGATTAACCTGATTCGTACAGTTACGAAGAATTGCTCGTATTATTCGCATCTGTAGACACATCATTCATACCATTTTTTTTGTTTGAAACCCCTCCCTCTCAGACTCAAGAAACCCCTCTCCATACTTGCTACATACGCCCAATAACGCCTGCTCAGAAGCAGTATAACCCCAAAACAAAACGAATGGCAACACGACCAGAAACAGAAACTCTAATAGAGATTAGGATTATGTAACAAATCAGCAAAGGTCACATAACACAACTAAGATACCAGAATAATGAAGCAATTAATCTCATAGAATGATCAACGACTTAAAAGAAAACCGAAGAAACCCTAATCCAAAAAACGATCAGCAAACCCTAGAACGTATCTCAATGGATTGATAAGCAAACCCTAACCCAAATAAAAAATTTATACAAATATGTAAAATCTTTTATACTTATATAGTTATAATACCAGTGCATACACGGGTTTTTAAATAAATTTTCATTGCATATTAATATTGATTAATATTTTTTTTATATTTTTGTTAGGGGAAATATTTGACTTTATTTAACTGACATGGTCGTTCGTATATGTACATGCGCCATTATTTAACGCCATTAGTAAAAAGATATTTTTGCGCATCTCCTTACTTAATCTCATAAAGAAAAATAAGATGAGTTTGTCGTATATGTACAATCTCATGTATTCACTTACATATCATAATAACTCGTGCTTTTATTTTGACATTTATAATTCCGTACGTAATATATAATAATTGCGAGGCATGCAGAACCCGTGCTACGCACAGGCTTTTAATCTAATTGTTAATCGCGCGTATTATTTTTGTGTATTGTCAGTTGCATTTGTATTTATAGTTTAGTATGTTGTATGGAATGTTTTTAGTTTGTTGTTTAAAAATATAAAAATGGTTGATATTGTTTTCGTTTTTTGGTATTTATATTTTCTAAATGGGTTTGTCGTTATTAAATTGTCATACGCTTGATGTAATTAAAAAATTTGTTTTGATTGTTTTGGCCTATTACGTAACCCAACAATAATTTTGCATTATATGGTTTTTGCATGGTAATACGAAGCACACTGGCTTTTTTTTATTTGTCTACGCACAGATTTTGTATCTAAGTGTTCATCGGTTAATGTTTGTGTAAATTACCGAATAGGCGAATATACAACAATCTATAACTAAGGTTGCCGCGGGGGATCTTTGTTGATTTGTTGATGAATATACAACAATCTATAACTAAGGAGTCTTCATAGCCGAACCACTATTAATACTCTTATCTCGGTTTGATCTTTTCACACTCTTATTTATTACCTTACATCTTATTTATTATTGTGTTTGTGTTATTACTTGCATTGGGCCTCTATAGTATGTTTTATTTATATGTAGCCCTGTATAAGCAGTTGATAATAATGAGTTCCTGTTCATAGCAAGTGCGATGCACTGATTTTGTTTTTAAATAAACTATTTAACTATTGCTTATGTCAAAAAAAATATTATTATAATTTACAAATGGCTTCAAGCCAAAATTATATATTTTGTCATTTCTATTCATTATTCAAGTTGATATTTTTAATATGATGTATTTTATTATTTTAGCAAATTGTTTTAGTTTTGTTGTTCAAATTGGATGTACTAAAACTCACCACTACAAAAGAGCGTTATTTTACCTTTATCGGTGACATTTTTTCTACATTACATTGCTCATCATAATTACGCATTATTAAATGTAATCTTTTAGTAGCTTACCGATGAAGCAACACTCAATATTATTCTTTGGTTCCTTGTTAATACCGTGTATATGTAAAAGTTTGTGTAATCATGTATATATAATAATGCCACATAAATTGTATAAAAATCGTTACAAACCTTTTTGGCTTCATCTCATTTTACTGTACAACTAATTTCATTGAAAATTAACATTGAAGTCTAACTAATATTAATAAATTTTATCAATAAACTCAATTCTAAATAGCTAACCAAATGAATATTAATTAACACACTATTAATAATTCTTAAAACCTTTGGACTCAACTATTATGTATTAAACTTAAATTTTTTAATTTATTATTATAATTTACAAATGAGTTCGAGCAAAAATTATGTACTTTTTCTTTTATATTCATTATTCAAGTTAGTAATTAAATATATCAATATAATATCTATACCTAATTATTCGAAGTAATAATCGGAAACACTTAGTTATGGTTCATAATAAAATGTTCAAATTATGACAACGTTATGAAAAATATTGTTATCAAATAACCTCGATTCGAACTTTTGTGTGTTGGGCATGTGATTTTGGCTGGTTTATATAGGAATGCATTAGGTTAAATCATCAATTATTCTTGCAACCTTTTCAACTCCATCTCAATCATAACTGACTTTTAATTCTATACTAAATACGTGATCAATTCCGGCAACCCTTGCACTTCCATCTCGATGTTGTATATACTTCACATTAAATGCACCGGTTTTGTTTTTCGATAAAAGTTTAAACTTTTGCTTATGTTTAAAACTCAACTTTTTTATTTGATATTAAAATTTACAAACGAATTTAAGTCAAAATATGGATTCTTTTCTTTCTATTCATTACTCAATGTGATATTTTTAATACGTCGTATTTTGCTATTATGGCAAACTCATTTAATGGGCGTAAATATTGGTTTCTCACTAATGATTCTACATATAGAAAAAGAAAACACTTTGTGATGCGCGGACCTTCTTCATTTCAATAATAATTCAGTTGCACACGATAAATTCATTCTAATGTTTCTCAAAGAGCATTCAAAAGTAACTACTTACATAAACTAACTTTACTGATTAAAAACATTCACATATATATATTTTTGATATCCTATGCACATTTACATTTTCTTAAATCAATTCGCACATGTGAGCCACATCAATAAAAAAAACACACATAAATTACTTGTATATGAAAATGCATTAACATAATACATATATCTATATATATGCTTATCTATAACAATCACTTAAATATGTAAGAAACAAAGAAAATAGTTGGTATCCCAATCTTTGGTTCCATTTATCTGAGCATGCATGATCTTGTTTGATTTTCATGATACGTGCGTATGATAACTGATTGATACTAAACCACCAACTTATATTGACCAAAGGATGGTCAACAAAGTCAAATAGCCTAGATAAATGCTCCGCAGAATATAGTGTTTCCCCAGGTCGTTATGTCCCGACGAGGTGTGGATTGTATTCAAACGGCTTTGCGATCGGGTGAATTTGGATGGAAAAAAGGTTTGTGAGTGATTATGCTAAGGAATCTACAAGAGAATAGCTTAAATAAGCTATATGAATAAGACGGGAAACTAGGAAAAACCAGAAACGATTTAAACCTAAAAACGCGTACGTTACGTTTAAATAAAATGTAAACGTACGAAATAAAAAGTGAAAACGGAAATCTGAAAACACCCAGGGGGTGAAAATG
>JARVZY010009340.1:0-27057 GCA_030686995.1 Artemisia argyi
CTTGATAAATCTGACTGTAATGTTTATTATTAATGAGATGGTTAGTGACTTAGTGTAATATTGCTTTATGATGTTGTATTGGATTTTGAAGTTTTTGGTTCTTGTGTTGTTAACCCAGCTGAATGGGTTGTACATGTTTCTTGAATTATGAGTACTAGTTTTTTTAGGGTCTGTAAAACAATGGTTGTTGATGGGGATAATTGTTCTGTTCATTATCTATATTGCCCATGCCCGAAAAGTTGTGGGAAGTAATATTACATAAACATTTATGCAGGTCCTAGGTAGATTAGCATCTCAAATAGCAACTGTGGTTCAAGGCAAAGACAAGCCTACATATGCCCCGAATCGTGACGATGGGGATATATGTGTTATCCTTAGACCTTAATGCTAAAGATATCTGTGTCACTGGGAGGAAACTAACAGATAAATTTTACCGATGGCACACTGGGTAAGTGTAAACTTTTATTAATTACTCTATCATCACTGTTAGTGAATAACTCAAAGCTAGCATGTTTGTCAAAGATTAATGCTGCTGGAATTTTGTTCCAAATCTTAGAAATTTCATTTCTGCTAATTCTCCTTCCTAGATGTGGCAACATAACCCATTTATGTATGAATGGATTGATTTGTGCTGTGAATCTTAGCGGATTGACACGGGTAAACTAATAAAGTAGCTTAAAGGTGTATTTAATATAATTTTGCTCAAAATATAAGGTCATTATTGGTAATATAAGGTTTTCCATCATATGTACAAACTAGTTATCTCTAATGTAGATTAAGTTTTTAGGCCAGCCCAAAGTGACACAATCCATACCAAAACTTGCCCAATTGACCAACATGTTAGCATGTCGATTTGGTTACCTCTACTCATTCGCTCATGCTTATCCTAAGATCTCTTTATATAACTTATCTGATATTTATACAGGTATATTGGGCACCTCAAGGAAAGGAGTTTGAAGGACCAGATGGCAAAGGATCCTACAGAAGTCATACGAAAAGCTGTCATTCGCATGCTCCCAAGAAATAAACTTCTGTGATGTGAGTCCATTATTATGTTTCTCTTATGTTTAACTCTCCCTGAAAAACATGATTGTTTCGAATTGTTTTGGAACTACTGTTTTAATGGAACACCCCTAGGGCTCTTGAATAACTGATAGTTCCACATAGGTTCTGTTTTGTTCTTTAATGGCATTCATATTGGTTGGACCGCTTGTGTACTTTTTAAGTCAACATGAATCATCAAGAGCTTATTTGTACGCACAGGATAGAGATCGTAAGCTGAGAATATTCCCAGGCAGCGAGCACCCATTTGGTGACAAGCCACTTGAGCCATATGTGATGCCACCTCGCCAAGTTCGTGAATTGCGTCCACGTGCAAGACGAGCAATGATTCGAGCGCAAAAGAAGTCTGAGCAACAACAAGGAGGTGGCAATATAGTTAGCAAAGGTAAAATGAGAGATGAAGCCTCACAACTGAAAGCCTGATTTCTGCAGCCATTGTCTACTTTGGAGTTTGGACAATTGGTTAATCCATCTGATCTAGGTGTCTTTGTTTCAGGATATAATGCCTGCTATAGAAGGTTAATTGGTGCTGCTGCTTTTTAAATTATATTCAGTACTTTGTTTCTGATTTCTTCAATTCTGTATGTGTGACGGCTGGCTAGTTTATGCTTTTGGTGGTATGTATTAGTAGTAATGTTCACTATGCAAATCGATGTCATTAGTAGTTTGTTATTGATGAATGATGATTTAGACTTTTACTGTCTAATTGGCTCTACGTTTTTTTTATTCCCTAACACGCTGGCTTCACAACTTGACCCTCCCCCATTACATATACTCATTCACCCATTGACTTCCCTTATTAGGTTCAGGGCTAGCTATAGCACTATTCACTTCTCCAAAGTAGGCAAAAGAGCTTTATCGCACTAGGTATAGTAGCACAATCATGCCTTGATCTATATAAAACAAACGAAGCCATTGCTAAACATAAGCTAGAATAACTCAAGGTAAGCTAGCAGCTAGCGGACCCTCACAGGCTGCAAAGGCTTCATCACCTCAAGTAATTGATGATAGGTCGTAAACAAGGTGTTGAAAATTAAATAAATCGCTGGTTTGATGGAACACTGCAAACAAAAGACAAACATTGGTGCTGCTGCTTTTTAGCTCATAAAACAATGCTCACACCATCTGCATAACCCTTCCCTATGTTTAACCTTAAATCACTGGTTTGATGGAACACTGCAAGTTTTTTGGTTCATGACTGCTATTTAAAATGTTTTATTCAGGGGTATGTAATCAGCTTCATAAGGTATGAAACGGACCTGTATGACTGTTATTACTTCAGGGTTTGTACTTTCTCAGTATTAGGGGTTCTCCTGAATCTGGGATATGTTAATTTACGGTTCAAATAGCATGGCAACTATTGCTGCCGGGCTGCTGGTTGGGTCTGTTAGGTTTGGCTATATGTTTAGACAGCAAATAAGTGCAGAAAATAAGTTCTAATAACTGGTTAAAGGGCTTTTTAAACAAGAAGTTTGAGGGGCTGTTGGGCAGGAAAAAAAAATGCAGAACAACAACTTTATGAAATATGGTTTAGGTGCTGTTTGGAAAGAACCTTTTGAGGGGCTGTTTGGACAGGAAAAACAAAGCTGAATATATGGACAAACTAGTTAATGAGAATCTGCAGAGAACGTGGTTAGAACATTCTAAACATAACACGATTATAAAGTACCACACGTTATATAAAAACTGCACAGTTAGCTAAATAAAATTCTACACAGAATATACTGAAACTGGATTGAAACCTGAACAATTTTAAAGAAATTTCAGAATCTGTTTTGTAATATGACACGTTTGAAACAATATGGAGTAAGCAATTTTAACTAACCAATGGTCACTTGATAATTAGCTTGCTCAAAGTCTACATTTAGGTCATAATTAGTTTGCTCAAAGTCTACTATTAGATCGTAATTAGTTTGCTCAAAATCTACAATTAGGTATGTGACCGGATTTATGTTATCAATAGATGGAGGTGTGTAGATGTTTTGAATTTAGGTCTGCTAAATTGTACAGTATTTGCTCCTATAAGGTTCTTTAAAGTTGCACTAGACGCAGATACTTTGTATCACAATAAAAGGCCTATGGAAGTTGTTCAAGTATATTTTATCTTCAGTTGTATTGTTATATGGTTATTTAAGAATCGTTGAACTTAATAACTTAATATATTCTGATGGTGTTGTGTAGTAACTAGCAAAATGTAATGCGTTACTGTTGAATTCAAATAGTCTAGATTTCTTGTAGTAAGGTTAACAGTTTATCTTTTATTTTGATCACATTTGAAATAAGCATAGCCCCAATGGCGCTGACACCATGAATGACAATGGGTTAAATTTTGTAACACGAGTGACAAAACTAATACAAAATCTAGGATAAAAGATTAGAGTAGATTAAACAAATTGTTCATATAATTTGCGGTGACCCACTTGTAGTCCTTTTGACCTGAAATGGCGCACTCGTAAATGCAAATCTGACCGACCATCTTTCTATGCTTCTAGTGAGAGAATACATATGTTTTGGCCATATCAAAGTGCATCTACTTTGACAAAGATATAGAGTTAAGATGTGCATACGTTTGTCACTCAAGAATATGGGAGATACCATTTCCGCACCATCACAATATATGTTTAGTGGACTCTATTTCTTAACGAGTGAAAATCGTCGGAATTTGTGTAAAATGTGTAAATAGCTACTCCGTGTATTGCTATGTTATAAGCCATATCATTCTATGCTGGCCATCACCTATGTTCCATATGTTCTTAACGGCTGGTAATTGTTAGAATACATAACTATGGTCTTACTACCAAAATACATAAAAGTTAGTTAAATTTAAATATTGTTTTTAGCATCCGCAGATGCCAGAACCAGTTCCCAAAAGTAACTATGCTATCGTCGTTGATAAAACAAGGACTACAAATTAGCCCCATTCAAGTTCCAATTGGTATCGTACCAACTACCACGAATCCAGCTAATTAAGAGTCGAATAAAAAAACAAAGAAACACAAACGTTAATCAAGATTCAAGGCTAATCAAGAAAGATTTTGTTGAGTTTGCTCAACTTTATATACTTGATGAAGTTCACAGATTCAGATTTTTTATATAAACAACTTATTGCCTTAAGTAGGTTAATATTTGTAAAAACTAAAAAGTAGAAGCATATCTCGTGTACTTTTCAACACCAATACCACAATAAGCATTTTGTAAAACACTATTTCAAGATAAAGTAAATAGTAGGATATGCTCAGAACTATTGGTCGACTTAAAATGAACATGATCAAAATGCACCAAATAAACTTCAATAAACCTCTATAAAAAGCCTGAAATAAAAACTTAAATGTTTTATAGTACGATATTAATTAACATAATAGCCTGAAGACTTCAACTATAACCAATGTGTATGATCCATAAGAAAGACCAAATCATCACCCCTAAACCTATGAACTTCTCAGCATGGCCTCACTCGATCTACACAAAGGTTATTTGCACAAAAAAACTGCTTCTAACCCCCCGATCAATACCAAAAACTATAAAACTTGTTTTATTGAGGACATATCAGCACGGAATCCACACACAGTCCACCTTTAGTGTGTGTACAATCGATCTGCATCATCGAGAATTTAATCTTCATTGGTACCTTTGAGTCCTTGACAACAAAACTGCCAGCATGATAAGGAATCCACTCCCCTGGTGCGGTCAAGTAGCATTGAGACATTGCTTCCTGACCATCTGAAGTCGACAGCTGGAATTTAACTGGCTTTACATCCCACCCATGAATATGGTCCTGGTTGCAGACCCGCCACCCAAATCGCTTGCCCAACCGCCCAAGTTGTAGGCGATAGTACACGTTGTAGGTTCCTACTGGGAGCGGGAACTCAACCTCTCCGGCTACCTCTAGCCACCAAGTTTGTTGCAGATAGGCAATGGAGGGAAATCTACATCCAAGAAAATAAAGAATAATAAATTTCACGCAATACGAATCGCATTCTTTAGGCATTATAAGGTGCTCCTAACCAAAACAAAAAATGCTACAAACAAGTTTATCTATAATCCGTTGCCACAAGTCATAACTAATAACAAAACAAGTTGATAGAGAATGTGTTTAGGAGCTTCAACTGCTTACGTTTAATTGTTACCTGAAATGTGATTATGTAGAAAACTACATGTAAAATGACCATGCAATAATCATTTTTGTAGCAGCAATCATACAAATTTATCCATAATTGACACTTGATTCTTAATAGATAAGATCAGGATTTTTTATTTTTTATTTTTTTCACTATACCAAACACTAGAAGCTGATTATCATATACTTAAAAACACAATAATCAATCACTTTTAGGTTTTAACACACAATACCAAACACACCTAATATCAAGAAAACACAACAGGTAAAAGAGTGGAAAGGATTCAATCTCATACCTTGATTCATCAGTAGTAATACGACTCCAGTATCTACGATCATCAAAATTAGTTATCTTCAAACCATTGTAAGATATCGACACAGAAGGCTTTCCTGTACTCCTATCGAACCAAACTTTCTGCAAAATTACAAATACAAATTCAAATCAATAAACCCCATTATCATCAACTGATTTCAATGTTCAAGATTTAATACAACTAGCAAAGTCACACAATTTACCCAGTTATGCACTCTTTTTATCCCATAAACAGAAAATGTCCGTTAAAAAAGCTAAAATCTTTTATCAAGCAAAAGATCTCTTCAAACTAATTATCCAAAACTAATATTTGATCCAAAAATAAATGACTAGATCCCAGATCAAGTAATAACACAAAGGTAACACCTTTACATCAAAACCACACATTGATCACACAATCAATTCCAGATCTTATTAATCAAGTTACGACTTTCATATAAACTTAACAGTTAACAACCTTACCCTCTTTTTAACCCCAAAATTCACAAAAAATCCTTAAAGACATCATACTTTAAAAACAAATCACATAATAAATTCCAAATCTTTTTAACCAAACTAGCAACTTTCACATAAACTCCACAACTTTATCCTCCTTTTAACCACAAACATTGTAAAAAAAAAAAAAAAAAAAAAAAAAACACACACACACATAATTTGACACCTTCTTAACTCAAAACCGTAAAAATCACACAATCTTTATTACGAAAACCAAAAATCACCAAAACCCCTAATCATATAAAAACGCATTATCAACACTTCTTAATCAAGTTAGCAACTTTCTCCAAAAAAAAACAATTTTATCCTATTTTACCACAAAATCTACCAAATTTATTTTAAAATATACATTCATTTATCCTAAATCACACAACCAATTCCAATTTGAGTTTCAAATACTTATCAATTACCAAAACATCTAATCAAGTTAACACCTTATACATAAATAACACAACCTTCTCAAAAACATAAATTTCACACCTTCTTAAATCAAAGAAGGGGGTTTGTTGTTTCTGTTATTGGGCTTGTCCATAACAGAATTGAATGCTTCTATAAAGCACTGTACAATATTTTGGAGTTTAATAAAATATTTCACCTTTGCACTAAAAAAAAAAAAAAAAAGAATGGGGGTTTGTTTAAGCTTATTTATACGCTTATCAGCTTATCTGTTTTCTGCTTATATTTAATAAGCCTCATTTGTTGGTTTCTTTCTGTACTTATTTATATAACAAACTTATATAAAGCTTTAAAAATATTAACACAACCCCAAAACCATTAACAAAAATAACTGAAATCACACAATCTTTAACAACCAAAAAAAAAAAAAAGGCATACCTTAGTATCACCATTAACAGAATTAAACCCACACAGCTTAGCATAAACATCCTTCTTAGACAAAACATGACCACCATCATTAGAAACATTATTATAATTCTGAGGCAACTTCTTACCCCATATAAAATCAGCAGAGCTAGCACCATAAAAAGCCTTATTCACAGCCGCTAAACGACAAATATCTTGCGGGTTCAAATGGACCAAAATGGACCCCACAACACTTTCCGGCAACTCACCGAAAGGTGACGACTTCTTCTTCTTATCATCATCGGATGGTGGTATTATGCATGTTATTAATAAAGATGCAACGGTTCCCATTTTCTTTTTTTTATAAAATTTTTGTGGTTTTGAGAATGTGGATATTGGGTTGGTTTTATACTTGTGTTATTTTGGATTAAGATACTGTGGTGATATTTTTTTATTTTATTTTATTTTTTGTTAGAATTTTGGGTTTTGCTTTAATTAAATATGGGAAAGGGATAACCGTGTGATGTTCGGCAAAATTCACATTAGCAGTAGCAGTGAGCAGTAACAATAAGCAGTAGCTGTAGCTGTGAGCTATAGCTACAGCTAACTACTCACAGCTCACAGCTTCTTAAGGAAGCATTGTAAAAATACGCTTTCATAAAAATAGCAAAGATCACCGCTATTTTACTAAACGAACACTAAAAATCAAAAAACTCCGAAAAGTTTCGCGCCAAACATAGCCGATATGTAAATGTATACAATATATTTTGGATAGTTGTAAGAAAGAAAAAAAAAATTAAAAAAAAAAAAAAAAAAAAAAAAAAATCTTGATTCTAACTATACCATTAGGCTAAAGAGAGTGGCAACCACCCCTCACCATCCACATCACCACCACTTCAGTTTTTTCTATTCTCTCACTTCTCTCACCTTTCACCTGTTTTGATCACCTTCCCACACTTTTTTTTTTAATATAAATATACCCCACACACATTTACAAACCAAATAAAAAATATTAAAAATAAAAAAGATGTATGGTTACCGAGTGGTGACGCGATCACCATTCAAACTAATTTTTTTTTTGCTTATGGTGGCTTGTGAGGTTGGTATATGTTTTGAGGTTCACGAGTGAGGTGAGGCATCACTCTCTCTCACTCACGATTACTCCGTTTTTGGCCTTACACGTTTAAATCTTGGAATTCAATTACATTTATTTTATTAAATGCTTTTGTTCAAGATAAAAGTTACCGTATCTACTGTTAATTTTGCTAAACATACATGTTAGTTTACTAAAAAATATTAAAAATAAAAAAGGTGTACGGTTACCGAGTGGTGACTCGGTCACCATTCAAACGCATTTTTTGCTTATGGTGGCGTGTGAGGCTGGTACATGTTTTGAGGTTCACGAGTGAGGTAAGGCATCACTCACGATTACTCCGTTTTTGGCCTACACGTTTTAAATCGGAATTCAGTTGCATTTATTCTATTAAATGCTTTTGTTAAAGATAAAAGTTACGGTATTTACTGTTATTTTTGCTAAACATACATGTTAGTTAGTTTGATAGTAAGGAGATTATTTGAACCGTATTAAGTTATCGAGTAAATTTTATACGGGGTATATTGGTTTTTTTGTTTACTACACTTAATATTACATAATTGTAATTTACTCTTGAATATATTTATTAATTTAATTGTTTTATATTTTGTAGTTTTGTTAGAAAGGAAATTTGTTTTATAGTTAACTTTTAATAATGTAATTTATTTCATCTTTATCCATAAATGATGCAAACGAAAGACTAAAGATAAAACAAATAATGATTCTGGTAATCATATCCACAATTAGTATCAGCAATTAAAGCAATTCTATAATATTGAGGTCTGAGGATATATACCATTTATATAATTTTACTGTAACTAACTCTTACACAATAAGTAATCTCATTTTGATGATTTATGTAATTTAAACAAAATAGATATACCATATATATAATCTATTGTAAATTAAATTTAAATCTTACTCAACAAGAAACATCGATATGGACAAATTTGACAAGATGAAATTATTTGTTTTGTATAAAACAAAAAATATTGTGTAAATCATCTCCCAAAATGTCTACCATTACTTATCTATAGCTTAGATATCGTTTCTTTTTCTTTATTTGACTTTGAGTAACAAGTTCTAAAAGTTATTTATTCCAAATGTATACTTGGCTTAAAGTTTTATCAAGTCAAAGTCCGTTTAAGAAAATTACAGTGTATACTTAACGAGCCTTGTAGCCCGCGCGTTACGGCGGGTGAGTTTGTACCGATAAAAATTTTAAGAGTATGCGGATGACGTTTTCTGTTATTATTTTTATGTTTTTTTGTGTTTATGTATATTTATATTTGCATAATTTTTTTTGTTGTTTTTTTTTGTTGTTTTTTTTTTTTTTTGGTTTTTTCTTGTCTTTGTTTTGTTTTTTCTTGTCTTTGTTTTGTTTTTTTGGCTTTTTTTATAATTTAACCTTTTATTTTGGAAATTTGTAAGCAAATATATATATGTATATCTGTTTTGTTTTGCTTTTTGGTTTTGGTGGTTGCGAATGTCCAATGGGCTTTTTTTTGTTGCAAATTTTGTTTTAACATTGGCCCAACAAACATCCTGTGCATATGGTTTTATGAAAGCGGATTAGGGAAAAACACATAGGGCAAGGTGGATAGGGTTTCTTTAAGTTTCAATAGGACGCAATTGGTTTCAATTGCTTTTCATTAAGACGATATGCCTCCTAAATATCCCAAGTGTCTAAAGATTGCAGGTCAAATTGGTGATAGGCGTGTTGAGAAGGTTTTGGAAGCGGTGTTCTGTCGCGAGAAGTATGCTTGTAAGGGTGATGAAAACGTTTATGATGAAAAGATTGAAGAAGTGAAAGCAAGAATTGAGCATAGACATGGGATTATTATGGAGTTGAAGAATCTTGGGGTTCACCCAGCTTTGGAGAAATATTTGACTGATTTAGAAAGGGTGGAGCGGGAGGATTTTGATGAATTAGGATGGTTGTTCCAGATGAAGTATCGTGCTGGCTTGCGTGCTGCTGAGAAATCCAAGATTGGCAAGAAATTGAGGAGGTTGAAATAAGGTTGGTTATCTTTGTCTCTTTTGTGGGTTTGAATGTGGTGGAGTGTAGCTGGCTTTTGTTTGGGTTAGTTGGGTAACAATGGTGTCTTTTGTTGTAGTTATTTTAGGATTATGTAGCTTTTGTATGATCTGTATATTTTATGTATGAAAGTTCCAGTTTAGCTGGAATATGTGTAATGCCTATGTTAATATGAATAAAATAATATGTTTGTATGTTGTTGGATTGTTTATAACATAGATATGGGATTGTTCAGTCAGTTAGATATGGGATTGTTTCACATATTATTGGATTGTTTATAGTGGTGTAACAGATATGATTGCACATTGTTTGTTTTTGTTTAGAATCCTTATGTTTTTACAAATAAGAGTCTGTTTTTCAAGTTATTGTTGCATTTTAAATGGTAGAATTAATGTTTAGAATATAGAATGAGAATGATTGGTTATGGCAAATGTGTGGTTCAGTTAGGCAAATGTGTGTTCAGAATATAGAATGAGAATGATTGTACCATGTGGTGTGGTTCAGTTAGGTTAGAATGCAACATGGTACAACCACACCATATGGCAAATGAGAATCTTGCGTGTTGCGATGGGAGTGTTGTGTCTATGAATAGAATGTATTACACTATTACATACATATTGACCCAATAATTTCAATCAATTGCAATTCAAATACATTCATAACCTAATACTTTTAACTAATGTTAACAAATTTTGACAAATGATATATTGGTCAATTCGGTTGTGCGCTACCCTTTAGCTGGTTATGTTATCATATGGTGAAATTTCCAACATCTTTATGTCTCTTGGTTGTTTTTTCAGGTTGTGACTTTGTGTCTTCGATGTGCAAATCGGAGTTTGTAAATTGAACGTATTCATAAGTTTGTCTTTAAAAAATGTATGAACTGATGAAGAATTAAGAAAGCTTTGGTTGTCATAAGACTTTGTCATAAAAATACCTACATGGAAAAAAAATACGTACCGATAAATTACTGGAATATTCGTCATCAGTAACAATTTGTTGAATTTGATTGATCTTTATTTGTTACTCCTATCTTCCCAAAGTGAACGTTATTGTGCAAAAATTTTTTCGCTATTGTAATGATAATTTAAAGTAGATATATTCGAGATATAGAAGGTGATACATCTCTATTTATAGAAAGAAAGATGTATCTACAACTGTAGCAGCTAGTGTAGATTATAAGTGCATTTGAACAGTGTAGATATGTTTACATCATTGTCGGTAATAACAATGCAAAAGAAAACATATATAGCTGTTCAATGCCAAAAACAGGTTATTGTAGGTTGTCTAAGTCGTTCTACACATAACCTTTATTTTTTATGACATATATTTACATAGAACGGGTGTTTTAGACCAGAGTTTAATACGCTGCAACAATTGCCAAAAACGGTAAGCAGTATTTGATGGTGGATATTTAAGATTTCTTTTTCTTGGTTTCAGATGATTCTTCTAGGAAAAGAGATCGTTTGACGGACTTGGTAGTTGTGATATCTGTTTTGGAGCTAGTTTGTATAGCCAAGTCCGGTGCTGGTGGTGTTCCAGTCACTGCATAATGGTAAAAAAATGTAAGTTAAAATTTGATATTAAAGTTAGTGATTGTTGGTTAGTTTCTTAAACAATATTAAATTTGTACCTGTTTCTGTCTGTTTGTCTTTCATAATGTTCTTTGATGATTCTAGAGTGTTCATTTCTGCTGGTGTGCCTAGTATTACTAATAGGAAAATTGAGTTTAGATTGTTGGCATTATTATTGAAAACATTCTGTTAATTTGGAAATACTGTATTACCTTTTGTTTCGACAGCTGATGTTGACACATAGTGAATAGCAGCATCTGTTTTTTCATTTGTCTTTGAGCCTGGCATAAACAATGATCCAGTGTTAAAAAAACAAAAGTATTTATACCAGTTTTTTATTTGCTGTTGGCACTCATGTTTTTTACCTGATGGTGTGTCTTCAATCTGCTGCGGCAGGTCTGGTTTGTCCAATATTTCATTAAAAATAAAGTCTGGCGGTTTTTGTTTAGATGATGTATTAAAATGAAATTGGAATATGTGCTTTTTTCCAACAATTGAGTGCAATTCGTCTGGAATGTCCTTAAGATTAGGATCGTTGAGTGAACTAACTAACGCATTACATTTTATACCAACAAAGTCGTCTGCTTTTGGCGAGAAAAATGTAACCATAGTCCATAGCTGTTGCTGTCCCATCTGATATGTATGCTTTAAAATTGTACCTACATTTGTAGATTAGTTATAGATAGTACTTATAAATTTTGTGATTCGGCTGTGTTAATCAAGTGTTAGAAGGTACTATTTTTTCTAACCGAATTTGTTATGTATAATTTATAAATGCGTTATCAGAATCTACTTACTTTAGGTTCTGGATTTCGATTTTGCGGTTGACCATCTGGTTTTTATTTGGGTTTCCCCATTTCTCTTTTTCACCTGAGCTTATATAGCATCCTATGTAATCTGCATGTTGGTAGATACATATTAGTTTATGTATGTGTGAACGCATGTTAGAGATTATAAAATATGTGTGTATACCTGTAAGGACTGGATATTCTGTTCTGTTTGTATCATTTGGGTCAATCACTCTATATGGAAGCTGATTGTATCCAACAAAATCGAAATAGTGATTTGGGAATCCATCTGAAGGTATGATGTCAAATTTGGTAAACCTCGTGAATGAAAGAGATGTTGTGTTTTCTAGCGTCTGTTGCCAGTTATCTGTTGAAACACAACTGAATTTTGAAATTCGGTATGCATTTCCGGGTATGAGGATCTTTGCAAAATGGTATTTGTCACTGATGTCTGTGTTTGCTTGGATTGCATCTCCCTATTTACAGAAATGTTGGTATGATGATCATTTATATGAATAATGTGACTTAAAATTTTTCTTGGGTTCAATTGGTAAATACCTGTTTGTCTAGTAAAATTGCACGGTATCCCTTCTCTGTCACATCTGGTGGGTCTCTAGCCATCCATGATCTATAAACTTTTGCTTCTATGACTTTATCTATATCTCTTGGTCGTAGGTTTCTGATATATGTTTGCATTATCATGTAAGGGAAAGAAGAGTGATATAATACATTGAACATAAAAAATAAAGATGTAGTATAGGAATGCAATATTGAGAATGCGTATGCATGTATGCATGTTACAAAAATAGACCTCTAAATATCAAATTTGATTCAAGAAATCTTTATGAACTATGTTTTTTGTTGTGTCGGGTGGATGTTTGGGGTCTGGTGTCAAAAGAATTTTCAAACCATGGGGTGATGTTGCACGTGACAATGCAACATACAATTGCCCATGACTGAAAACTGATTGTGGAAGGTATACACCAATTTTGCTTAAAGATTGCCCCTGGCTTTTATTAATTGTCATAGCGTAGCCAACTTTGACCGGGAATTGCTTGCGTTTAAAGATGAACGGGTAATTTGGATCCTTGTGGGTTAACGGGATTCTTGGAATGTAAACTCTTTCACCAATTCTTGTGCCTGTAATAATTTCAGCTTCAATAAGTTTTGAGTAAAGATTTGTAACAATCATCCTTGTGCCATTGTAGAGTCCACCTCCTAGATTCATGTTTCGCATCATCATAATTGGAACACCAATCTTGAGCTTAAGAATATTCGGTGGCAATCCTGGGAACTTAAAAGTGTTCAAGTATTCTGGCGGGTATAACATCTCAGTTGCAGCACCGTCTCTTCCAACAGGTATTGCTTCATCTGAACTTATGTATTCTGCAATTTCTCCTTCAATGTTGAATAAGATTTTGTCATTTATTGCTTCTGCTGTGTCATTCTTGGGGCAAACAATTGCTTTTTCTTGTAGAAGTTGCGCGGTCGGGTTTTTCAATGTTTCTTCATCGTAGATAAAATCAATTTGTGCTTGAATGCCGTTGTCATCGTTTGGTATTAAATACTGATGCGGAATTCTAACCCAAGAAGCATCAGCTGGGTCTTCTTCATCTGGCTTACCAACTTTTCCGTCACCTATGTCGAGTAGCCATGAACAAAAATCACGGACCATGTTCCTTTCATTTGGACTAAGTTCTGCTTTAAGAACTCTCATGTTCTGTTTAAGCCTGAACACTTTAAAATGCTTCCACAAATCTGATTTAGCAATTGATGATCCAATTATATGCATCTTTGTACCTTTTTTTTTAACCGGCAATGTTTTCCTAAAGTCACCACCTAACATAACTGCCTTTCCACCAAATAACTGATCTGGATTATTCAGAAGATCTCTCAGAGTTCTATCTAGTGCTTCAAAACACCGACGGTCGTTCATGGGTGCCTCATCCCATACGATCAAGTCTGTTTGATTGAGTAGGCTTGAAAGGGTTGTGTTTTTTTTTTTTTTTTTATCTGGCACATTGACTGATCGGTTAATTCCAGTGGTATCTTGAATCTTGAATGCGCTGTACGGCCAGACGGTAGCAACAAGGAGGCAATTCCTGAGGATGCGACGGCAAGCACAATCTTTCCTTCTGATCTTAGAGTATTAATGATCGTTTTCCAAAGGAAAGTTTTCCCTGTTCCACCATGGCCGTAGACAAAAACCGATTGTTGCTCTTTCTTATTGCATGATTGAATTATCAGGTCATAAATATGACGCTGCTCCTCGTTAAGTTTGACTATTGCTCTTGCAACTTCCTCCCTTAGCTCTTCACGGTTATAGTTTTTTTCTTCCATCAATAGTCTGTTCTGCAATTGATCAAGTAAATGCTGTGGAGGCATTGAGAAACCAAATTCTTTCATTGATCTTGAACAGCTATTCATTATGACCTCTATTTCAAAGAGAATGTATTCTTTGACCTCTGGTCATTCAAATGAAGGTTCCTGACACCACTCGTCTTTGATGCTTTTGTTGCGATGTCATCTTTCATGCATTGCCAATGCCTTTCCCAAAGCCTAAGGGGTTCTGCAACTCCACAGTACATTAGAATATGTGCAAACAAGGCACGTAATTCTTTTGCTGATGCGGACATGGATGCTTCTTGCAAGGCTATATCCCATTCGTTGTCATCATCAAGGAGACCCATAGCATGACATGCTGCACGGTATGTAGGGAGGACAATATGGTTGACTGTTCGGACTTCAATAAACGATCAACAACCTTTTTGATGGCCCAATAACATGCGGAAATAAAATAGCTCCCCTGCAGCTGGATGCACGTACACTACCCTTCCAATTGAGTATTTTGTTTTAATCGTTCGCCGTTTCCATATCTTTTCATCTTCGTACCAAGCATATTTAAGAGGGAAGTCTAAATACGTTAAATTGCGTCCATATTTAAACGGCCTATTGTATGTAAACCACTCTGTAAGTGTTGTTAGCTTTCTCCCATCATCTGTAACAATATGGGCCAATGGTTCTGAGTCTCTAAAAGTAATCTGTTGCATATCTTGAAGATGGACTGCGAGTATTTGAACCGCTGGTTCTCTATGATGAATCGGGAAATCAAGTATCTGCCAACATGATTCCTGTGGACAGAGGAACCGTCCATCAATGAAATTTTTTATTTCATCAACGTGTATCTTAGGAGCCAAATGATGATGGCCCGGGATCACCAATCGGTCTTACAATACGTGCTGCAATTCTATCTGTGCCTTTAGAGATATACTTGAACAAATACTTTGTCAACATGCTCCACCCACAATATTCAACGTTAATGTGAGCGTGGAACATAAGACAAAGTAGTCGGTTATATGGTACCACGTATGTGTTATCTAACTTCAGTTCACCTTTTGGTACATAAGAACCGTTCCTTCTTCTCCGATAGTGTATATGACCATTTTCATCAAAGTAAGTATTGTCACCCCATTTTTTTGGATAGTTTTTGCTGCAAATACCCTCTTGCATACATGGAGCTATCGGATTAGCATTTCCACACGGGGCCATGCATCATCATATCAGCAACAACTCTGTAGGCATCTGGGTCAGTTGTTTTGTCTGGTAATTCAGCCGAAATGAAATTGTCTACTTCCTCGGGACTTTTTATTCTGTCGTTACTGTCAACCCATAAGAGCGTGTGACAACACGGGAGTCCACGTTTTTGGAACTCAATTGTGTATAGAACTGCATATTAAAACAGTAGTAAGTAACAGTATGGGATATGTTTGCCTAAAATTAGTATTAATTGTTTAGTTATTGTTGGGAAGAGTATAGTTATTAAATTAGTATATACCTCCGGTACAGCGGCCAAATAAATCCTGTTCCTTCAGTACTTTGACAAAGTCTTCAACCTTTTGCTCGAAAACACGGCATATGACATCAGATCTGTCTGACGGTGTGAGTCTTGGATAGTCTGCCATTCGTCGTTTTATCTCTGGCCAGTTGACATTACATGTGAATGTAATAAAAAATTGTGGGTTTCCAAGAACTCGACATACGGCAAGAGCATCTAAATAATGGCTGTACATGTATCTTGGACCGCCGGTGAAGCTTGAAGGAAGTATAATTCTTTGACCTATATCATTTCCGAAGTGATCGCCTTTTGACATTGCATCACAGATACCTGAAAGGCAGTCACTTCTCAGCCGATTTTGCTTTGCTCTTACAAAATCCAATCTTTCTTGTTCAAGAGTACAATATACAACCACGACATATTCTTGAAACAACCTTCCACCTCTAAAGAGATGCCCAAACTGATTTACACGTTCATGTAACTGGTACTTATAATACATATTCATAGATACCTTTGTACGCTTTCTTTTGCCAGTGATATCTTTTAATGTTAGATCTGTATTGTAACCGGGTTGACCATACACAAAAAGTAGTGGAAATTGGAGAGACATGTATGAGCTATGAAGTTTATTGATTCTCTTGGGCTGCCTGTCTTTGTACTCTATAATCATGTCAAAATCTGTTTGGCTGTTTGTATCAGGTTCAAATACAATTGCTCCAAGAGTATTGGAAGAAGGTAGCTGATATTCTTTGGATGCCATGACATTGTAAAGTTGTATCTTGAACTCAGGTACATTCCCTTCATTGCATTTATCTCTTGCTGTCCTAAAAACCTTGACCAATTCATTGTGTTCGTCAAGTATTTGTATCAAAGCTTCGACAATCTCACGTCTCAGATTACTCTTTTCTATACCACCAAAAGGTTCCATCCTGTGTTTAACTTCATTTTGTGTATCATACACATACATTTGCATAAACCTAGGGTCTTTGTTATTCTCAGGACAAAGTGTCCCTATCCAATGGTGTATTTCGCCTGATATTTTGAACACATATGGAGCTCTTCCATCATTGACTGAGTCATCAATTTCTGCACCAATTGATGTCATACTAAACATTTGGTTATAGGCACGGATGTTGTCTAAGAAATGTTTATCTCTGAAAAGTTCTTTCAAATCTGGTGGCGGCTCCACTTCTCTCCTAAGATAAAGTTGCCCTCCCGCACAACATTTACCATATCTTAATTTACCGCGTTGGGAATGGCTTTTCAACCTCTCTCCGTACCAGAAAGTTGCGTCACAGTATTCACAGACACATTCACAATCACCCAAGTCAATATATAAATCTGAGACACCTGCAAATTTATTTTGGAAAAATTTTTATGAGCAATATGTGTTTAGTAAAAGTGAAGTATAAAATTGCATGTGTTATCCTTTTTATTTATTGTTTTTTTTATGCTCTGTTTTTTCTTTTCTTTTTTTTATTATCTTTTTTTGATTTTTTATTTATTTATTTTATTGTTAATTTTTTATTTGTATGGCAGCATTATTGTTTTTCATACCTTCAGCAGCTTGTCGATTGTTAGATGTTAATGGTGGTGTGGTGTGTGTCCTTTGTTGATAGCGAACTCGTGTATCTTTTCGTGTTCTGTTCTGTGAATTGTTCTGTGACACTAATGGACATTTGTCAACTGTGTTTGCACTTGCGCCAGCTGCAATCAGAATTTTTTGGGTTTTTCATTAGTGTAAAACGATATATGCTTATATCCTAGCTTATGGGAACATTATTGTTTTTGATACCTTCAGTAGCTTGTTGATTGTTAGATGTTAATGGTGGTTTGGTGTGTGTCCTTTGTTGATAGCCAACTCGTGTATCTTTTCGCATTCTGTTTCGTGAATTGTTCTGTGACACTGATGGGCTTCTGTCAATTGTGTTTGCAATTGTAGCAGCTGCAGTTACAAATTTTTTCATTTTTCATTAGAGTAAAGCAATATATGCTTATATCCTAAGTTGATAAAAAAAAAATTGAATCAACATTGTTGCTGGGTTACCTTGAAAGTTGAACGAAGTTGTGGTGGGTTGAGGCATAGAATAAGGTGTCTCATGTGTAGTGTTTTCAGACTCAACAACTGGTCTTTTACCATTACGTTGAACGAAACCTGCAAAACGGAAGAAAGCATGTTTTAATTGTAAATGCGTAGTTGTTAGTTGTAAGTGATTTGCTTCTTCTTTTTTTAATTTTTATTTATTCATCTATTTTTTTTTAATATTTTTTTACTTCTGTTTATTGACTTAATTTAATTTTATTTATGAAATTCTTTTTTTTTTGGTACCTGTGTCATAACTGTTTGAGGTGTCATTCGATGACCGTCTTTTGCATCCTCTTGTACGTGCATGCAACACTGTTGGTTGTTGTACTATTTGTTTTCCACGTTCTTGGGTTATGAGACTGGCCGTTACATCTTTGATGTTAAGACACCGTGTGCACACAATTGCACCTTGCCATGAAAGAATAGTGTTGCTTTCAGCATTGCGACATTTCAAGCATACAGGCTTGCCTTTATGTATAAAGAAACCTGTGACAAAAAATTAATGTGCGTCATTCCAGGGGTGAGGCCAATGTTGTTACTAAAATACTTCTGACACATATAACTTTGTTAAAAATCGTTACCTTGTTTGTCGTTAGAAAATTCCTTTTCACATGTGTCTGACCATTTTTCATAAGGGTTTCCAATACGCTGATCTTGTTGTGTGTGAGAGAAACTGCCATGACTTTCATTATTGTATAATATGCCTGTATATATATTAGGAGTTACTCTAGTTGAAGCCGGAATGTATACATGAAAAAAGTTAATGGTCTGACCTTTCTGTTTTTTGTTGCCGTAAAATGTAGCTTCATTTATCGCACCGGTTATACATATACGATTATTGTAACTGGGACTATACAGATTTTCTGACCCACATGCATAAAAAGTCTGTTGTTGCTGAAGAGGGTGTATGTCTTGGTTTAGTTTGTTAAATGTGGTTTGTTCATTGGCTGCAGGCAGGCATCCTTTAACAGAATTTTGTGTCACATGATTGCTTATCGGCGGCTGATCTCGTGAACGGCTTTCACAGAAGTTTTGTTGTTCTATGGCAGGTAATTGAATAGACTTTTTCGTATGTACCCCGTATCGAGTATTAAGGTAAGAGTAGTAATTTTCAGTTTGGTTTTGTGATTTGCCCATTGTAAATATATAATACACACAATATTTCAACACAAAGGCCAGCACATTTAATGATATATGCAATAAATGTTCATCATTAGTATGCAATAAATGTTGTTGAGTAGCATGGTTCAAAAACCTTGGTTTTTTTAATATATGCATACTGAAACAATTAGTAAAGAATGTACAATCTTAAAACATATTAAATGCAAGAACAAATTAACAAAAAAGAAAATATAATAAATAAAAGGTGCCACAATTTGCAGGTACCTGGAGAAAAAAGACGCAGCAGATCAAGTGTTGTGAATCTGGAAACCTGCATGAAGAGAAGGGCAAATGAACTAAAGAAGTGTAAAAAAAAACTAAACAAAATTATATCGCATGCAAGAAAGACAAAGCAGATGTGTACAAAACATGTGGAAAGCAAAGATTCTGTAATTTTTTTTTTGTTTCTTACTGGGTTTCACCAAGCAGCAATGGTTGTTGTGGTTGAGAAAGATTAGGATAAGGTCTGGTGGTATTTGGTAAGGTATAAGAAATCTGTGGGCAATTTTAGGTGATAACAATACCAGCCACATGTACTAATACATAGTATAAAAAAAACGAGGTGATTACATTTGTATTACGGGGTTGAATAGTAACATCTACAGTGCACTTACACGACTGTAGATGCAAAACGGTGCCAGTTTAGTCCCTTGTAGCCAATGGGTGTTGCACACAATGGCCACTACCAACAGTTATTTTACAAAGAACAAATGAAAACCACAAAAAGGCCTGTATAACATCCGTAATTATTTACTGTTCACAATAACTGTACACGTGTCCCTTTGTAAAAGCATGCCTGGGTTTTATAAGATATAATAATTCAGTGTGCATTCAATGTTAACCTATATATAGATGTGTGATGGAAGCTTTTGACGAACACATGAAATGCGTTTCATTTTTTTATAAATTCAAGACTTGTACAGTAGTAAAGTTTTAGGAATTTTGTGAACCTTTACCCATTGTTTTCTCTTTAAAAAAGTAAAAGTATGTTTTCTTTTATTTTGTTAAAATTAGCTTGGACTATCACCTTAAAAATTGGGATAACTGTGTGAAAAGATAAGGAGACTATTAACATCGATATCAAAATATTTATTGATATTTAAAATATGTAAGGAAATTATTCGTCGCCAAAAATGAAATTATTTGTCCCCATAATCATGAATCTCAAAATAAAACTAATTTCGGTCTGACGCTAATGTGCTTGCGTGTTTCTTGCTACTTGATAGTGTTACAACATGTAATGTGCTCCGGTAAGTAGGTTTAGGACTTTAGGTTGAAGGTTTAAAACATCGATGAGTACGTTCGTTCGTCTTAATCTTAACTCGACTAGTTGATTAATTGTTAACCTTAGATCACACACGTTAAATTGTTTATTTTAACGATTAGTCGTGACTAGTTTATAACTCATACTAGATTATAAGATACACTATAAACATTAAAAGGTCAAGTAATAGAATATTGAAAAGGTACGCGTTAAATTTTTGGCATAAGCATGAACATCCGAGAAATACTTTGAAAGTACATAATAATTTTAAGACAATTACTAAATTGTTGAGTTTTGGTTCTTGCAAAAATGAAACTTTTAGTTGTAACGAGTTAGTTGTGTCGAGACGATTAATCCCAAACCTCTGTGTTTATTTTTGTGTCATTCTTCGGCCATGTCGAAAATCTTCACCCTAGTTCCTTGCATATGTCGGATAGACTTGACACACTTCAAATTTATTTCAGTATAAATGTGATTGTATTTTGTAAGTGACCTCTCAAACATTTCATTGCCATTAAATAAACAGAAATATTGTTTTCTTTTCTTTGATTTGACTTTAACTTTGGTGTTATAATTAAAAATTTTTCCAATCACTCATCCATGTGCATACTTGTGTTAAAGTATTATTAAGTCAAAATCCACTTAAATATGGGTCAAAGCGACTACGTCAATTTAAAAAGCTGTAGTCTATTTAGTTTAAAAATAATACTACGTACAGTAGTAATTAATTCAGCATGCATTGAATTGATCAAAAAGATACGAATATTGTGTGATATACAAGCTTTTGACAAACGTGAAAATGTGCTTTCAGGGTTACACTTTTATTTAGGTTTTGCGTGTAAACATTTTCAACACGGTTAAGTTTTAATATGTTCGATCGAACATTTATCAAGTTGAATTACCTTTAAAAAGGCGCAAAGTTTATTCTTGAATGAATGGTATGTTAAAGTATGTGTGTGTGTGTATATATATATATATATATATATATATATATATATATATATATATATATATATATATATATATATATATATATATTGTTATTATTTAAACACTAGAAGGACTTAACGGTCGTTAGTTATTAACCGTAAATACTAACTATCATTAAATGTTAAGTTAAAGGACTAGGAATGAAATATATAGCAAGAAGGATCCGGAATGCCTTCCTAAGGCCCATGGCCGGTCGATCAAGGGTTGGGGAAACCCAATCCTTCTCAAACTTGGACACCAAGTTTACAAGGCTATATATACAAACACAAGTGTTATTTGTTTCACACCTTTTGTGCACACAAATTATCCCTAAGTTTTCCTCTTCCTTTTCCCTTGCTAAAACCGATCGACTCCCACCCCTTAGGGTTCTAGTCGATTTTTTTGTTAATCAAAAGCTAGTGTTTTTATTGATCTTGCAATCACTTTCATTCGTTACTAGTTTGTGTGTACAAGAACGAGGTAATAACTCACTATAATTATTATCAAGAGATCGATAAACAAAACGGTAAGGGGTTTATCATTGATCTATTTTAACACACGTCCAAGGTTTTTTGAAGTGATTCTTGTTTAGCTAGAATCCAAACGGTACGTTCCTATTTATGTTTTCGCTAATAATTATATGTTATACTTGATCCATCGCTTCCGCATACGTGTATACTTTGATTATGATTTATTTATATGATTGTCAAGTTATTTAAATTCTAACAGTGGCATCACGAGCCATGTATAACATGTAATTGATTACTAAAACATAATAAAAAATGTATCTTTGATAGTTTTAGATACATGTTATGGATCTAGGGTTTTATTTATTTATTTTTTTTCGAAACCCTAACCCTAATTTAGGGGGGTCGATTTTTTACATAAACCCTAATTAGGGTTTGTGGTTTAATTAAATTAATAGTAATTAATTAGAAACCCTAGGTCATTAACTAGTTATTTGAACGTATCTTGTGACCTAATTGCTAAGTGTTATGCTTGAATCCGTGACAAAACATGCATGTTAGTCATGGATTATTTGTTTGATTAATTGTTATGATCTTACACATGTTTTATTAGATAGATCTAAAATTGGGAAAGACCTCAATAATTAATAAAATCAATTTATGTGCTATGTGGTATGTGATTAACTTTGGCCTACGCAATTGACTTGTGAATGTATGTGGCTCACTTCCTTCAAGAAGGGAAGGCCTTAGTTGATTATATGCATATTGAAACCTAGAATTGTTTTATTAGGATTTTTTCTAATCAAGATTGCATGTGGCTATTTGTTTCACCTTTATAATTGTTATGTTTATTAGTTGAATGATGTGTCTTTGATTACTTGTTTTATTGTTTTATTTGTTGGACATGATTGTAAGCAATAAAAGGGTAATTTTTATAAAGAAAATAAATTGGACTAATAATGGTGAAACTTTAAGTGATAAAGATTGATTCTTGCGGTGTCTTATGTGCCGACAGTGGTTCGCTTCGCACGGTAATTGTCTCTCAGGCGAGACTAGCAAGATTCATACTTTATTGCATGTTTTAAGATTTAATCCATAAACTTTTGCTTGATTGATATTTTTGTACACATGGTTTTAAAAGTAAGTCCTATAAGACAAATTCATAGTGATGGTAAGAAGGCTTGGAAAGAGCCTTAGAGTCTGCCTTGGTTATCACACTTATGAATGCGTCTTAGACGACTTTCTTTTATCTCCATTCTTGTACAATATTATCTTAAGGGTGATTTACCTCAATTCCACTTTTGTGGGCGATAATTGAAGGTTCTTCTTTAATTGGTGAACCCGATACCTCAAGTAAAACTTTTTGTATTAATCTTAAGAATTGGTAATAAAAAGGTTTTGAAAACTTATGTTATAAAGATGAGTGCATGCATCTTTATACATGTTTTGATTGTCACATCAAACTAAATACCCTAAAATTTAAGTTACATGTCATTTATCTATAAGAAACACTTGAAGTTATAATTTAGTAAACGTGAGACCTAGGCTAAATTTTAATAGTGATGCGTGGGAATTGCACCAGGCTTTACCTCTTGAGGAATCTCAAGAAGCTTACAACCCCCACCAGGCAGTGTACCTGATCGTTGTAGTATAGTATAGTGACAAGTACCGGGGGATTAATCGTTCAGCTAGGAATAGTGTTGCTAGGATTAGAAAACCTAAATACTAGTTCTAGAGATGAGGGATGATTCTTTTTGTATTTTTATATTTTTAGAAAGCAAATTAAAAATCTCGGGTTTGAAGGATTTGGGCGGAATTAGTTACTAGTCAACTAACCCAATACTAAGATGCAATCAAAATAAAATACTAAAATGAAAATAAAACTAATTTAAACTAAGGTTGTGAGCAATAAGTGGAGAAATATGTTTACTTAGATTTCACTACTCCTTATATATCTTTTACACGTTAATTACTTGTTATAGTTGCGTGGATGACGGATTGTATTCCTTAATACCATTCATGGGGTGGCGTACTTACTTCCCCAATCCTATGAGTGCCTATTTCACTCCTATGTCGAGCCTGCAAGAAGCTCCTAACATGGGATCATTAGAATTTACTCGTGCATTAAATACAACAAATAAAACCTAGTACACATCGGTTCATGTTTCCTAAGACGTTCAAGCATGTTACCATTTGGAGATCTGCCAATTTTCTTAAGCCTAACATTGAAATCATTCATCCAATACAACCATAAACAAGTAATCAACACATAATCAACATCTAGGTTTCATTTGATCTAAGCAAACACAAGATAAATCTAGCCTAGCATGGTGAAATCAAGACAAACACAAGATATAGACAACCAACACATAGACATATTGATTGAATTAAGTACAGACTTATCTTAATAACACATGTAAGGGTTCAAGGGTTGAAAACCCTTGAAAAGCTGTAAAATTCGTATATGGTTCGGCCTTAGGGTTTCTCCAAACTTGTTCCTCCTAATGAATGAAAATTAGAAAACTATATATAGATATTAGAGGCTGACGGCGTCAAGAACAACCTTGTGACGCCGTCATCTCGCCGCCAAAATAATCCTCGGACTGCCTTGATCTACATCTGACGCCGTCATGTATTCCATATTTGCAGGCCGTCACGCATTTAACTCTTGACGCTCTACTTCGTGAAGCCTTCATTTCTGTACTGGGTCGTCATGATCTTTACTCTTGACGCCGTCAACTTCTTCCTCTTGACGCCGTTACACACTGTTCCCAGCTTGGAAAATTAAGTCTTTGGCGTTTTCTTCACTTTTATGCTCCAAAAACGTCCGAATTGCTTCCTTTTCCATATTTCACTCCCAAAGTACCTAAAATCACAAAAGGAACGATTTAGGGTAATATTTGATCAAATAAATTCAATTTTGGGCTTAAATGACCCCCTAAAAACGGATCATTTTTCGCCTCATCATATACCCTTACACTTGAGATCTGCTTGTCCTCAAGCAAATGTGCTTTTATTCTAATCAAAAGACAAATTAGGGGTCATTTAACACTAATATAAAAGTAATTACAACAAATAATCGTTCCACTAAAGTCCAAAGACAAGCACGGAGGTTATATAATAGCATCTCACAAATAGTGTTTAGATACTCACATCTCTTGGGTGTAATAAAGTATAAATTACAATATGGAAACGGAAGATATCTCTCACTACCTGTCATAGCAAAATAGATTATCATAGGCTTGGGAAAGGATCAAACCTCCACCACATGGCATAAGCACCTAGGATAAACTATCAAAGAGGTCTTTTAAAGGGTTGTAACGTTAGGTGTAGGGATATGAAATACACGGTTTTGTTGGATATAGGCAGTCTTTACTGGTGGCGAGTTAACAATCTTGGTTAATCACATGTACAATGTGGCGTTGCTAAGCCAAGACTAGACTCGACTTAAGCTAATAAATGAAAAATAACAAAAACATAAAATGAACATAGAATGAAAAGGGATGGTAGTCCGTATGTTTTTTCTCTTTTCTTTTTCTATTTTTTTTCTTTTTCTTGATTTTTTTTTTTTTTTTTTTTTTTTTTTGCATACATTTTTACCCTACCATCAAAAATAATACATCATAGGGAATGAACATTCCCCTTACACTTGAATTTTTACATACTTTACAATAAACTAATCTAATGACTCGAATCAAGATAATCAAAACACTTGGAGTACTTTTAAGATTAACACACATACGGGGGTAATAATATGATGTTCTTCCCCATTACTCCATAAATAAGTACTTTACCCATGAGTCTCAATCGTCCCAAAACAATATGTACAAGGATATGACTCGACTTAGCAACCATGTAATCAATTAGATAATTAACTTAGGGTTTAACAAATAATAATAATGCACTAAAATGAGCGCATACACGGAAGGCTAAGGCGATTTGGGTGTACATTTAAGTGGGGTGTAACAAATTCTTCCTTTAAGTAAAATGCTTAAAGTTAGAAACGAAAAGATAGGCTCGGACGGGTGTACTAGGGGTTTCGTGTACTAAAAATGAGTACAACGCTAAGGTGTGGGGAAAAATTAGCTGACTTAACTAGCCAACTAATATGACTTAAATGGTCAAGTAATTATAATACGGGTTTAACACAAAAGTGATCCTAATGCCTCTTATCATGTAGTAAATCCTACTACACTAATGTAGTCTCACTAGCGGTCTCGGGATGCATCACTAACGCAAGTTCTAGAATCTAAATGCTACCGGTACACTCATAAGCACTAATAATAAATGTTTTTCCTATCAAATCTAAAGGCGAACCTCACATGTTTGGGTGGAAAATTTTTCTGAAAGTACGGTTATGTGCTAGTCATACAATCTCCTATCCATGAGACGCTTGCTAAGGCTAAAGTTTCACTCCTAAATGTTGTAAAAAAATTTAAATTTGGCGCTAAAATTGCACTAACAAGTATTTCTCATAGTTTTATTACACATCTACTATCAAACAAACAAACTCAAGCGAAAGTGTATTTGTAAGGTATCATCATTTTACCCTCCCCTTACACTTAAGATGAACATTGTCCCCAATGTTCAAGTAAAGAATGTAAAAGTGAAAAAGTAAAAAGAATGAAATCAAATACTCCCCTGATTCGCTCGGTATGGATAATAAGGTGGCCAGGTTAGATCTTCCTCCAAGAAAATGAACAATCAAAGCTTCCCTTCCAGAATAATAATCATCTTCTTGTCATACATAACCTGTAAATCCTGAGAAAACAGACAAGACAACCTCGCATAAAATCGGCGGCAATCTACATAAGTTACTAAATCCCAGAAAACAAAGTAAGATATAATGTTTGTGGAATGAAGTTTGTAGATTTCCTGGAGATTATAAAACTTAATAATTCAGCAAAAACTTTAAAACTCTGTTAGAAAAACAAAACCGGTAAAATTTCCAGATTTTTACCCGTGACGCCGTCAAGAGCAAGCTCATGACGCCG
>JARVZY010000944.1:0-26403 GCA_030686995.1 Artemisia argyi
ACGTAAGAGTTATTGACTATTGAGGCCTGTGGTTCTTATATGCATTGTGTCATTCATATACTATCTCAATTAGGGGTCAAAATAACCACACACGGGTTTCTAGATAGTAGACGGTTTTTGACTATCATCGATAAAAGGAGAGTGGTCTCAAACTCAATCTTGCTTGGTGCAAACAAACTTCAGCTGGTCACGCCAATCTTATGGAAGTCGAAGGCTTTATCATGTTTGAGTTTGTGTGAAGATTGACTTAGACCCGCTGGGTTAGATGCGGTCGGTATGTGTTACGGTCAGTATGTGTTCAGTTGAATTGGACTGGGCTCAGCTGCACACAGTTTTTGGTTCATTCAATACCTAAAACATTGATAAAATATACTAGTCAAATAACCATTAAATGATTCAAGAGGAGAGCATGCATTGAAAATATACAATTTGAGGAAGTTGCGACCCGTTTTGACCCATCAATTCCCTTTTTAGCCATTGTACTTATTTGACTTGAAAATTCAACTCTACTCACAATAAAAAATCAGTTGACAGTGATACTCTACCATTTAATATAAACAAAATCGTTCACTCAAAATTAGTGTTGTAAACGAACCGGATAAACATGAACGGAGCCCTGTTTATGTTCGTTCATTTAATTTTAACCGGACAAATAAACGAACACGGACGCTTAAACGGACGAATTTTCTTGTTCAAGTTCGTTTATTAAGAAAATGAGTTGTTTATGTCGTTCATTAAGATACTAAACGAACTCTAAATGAATATAAACGATCGAACATAAATGAAAATAACAGGGTACCCGCGCGTTACAATGGCGGGTACCCTGAAATAAAAATTTTCAATGAAATTAATAAAAATGTCACGGGATGTCATTCCGACACCTAAATTTGCTTGGTCACAGCTTTGTGTATCAAGTCGAGTTTTATTGAGTCGACTCTTGGTCACAAGTTTATGTATAGGTTAAGATGGAAGGTTGTGCATTGTGTTTAAATGATTGTAATATTGGGTGTATGGGTGTTTTTAATGCTATTAATGTAGAATGAGGGTTGTATATTGTGTTTAAATGATTGTAATATTGGGTGTAGGCGTGTTTTTAATGCTATTAATGTAGAATGAGGGTTGTATATTGTGTTTAAATGATTGTAATATTGGGTGTAGGAGTGTTTTTAATGCTATTAATGTAGAATGAGGGTTGTACATTGTGTTTAAATAATTGTAATATTGGGTTTAGGGGTGTTTTTAATGCTATTAATGTAGAATTCTAAGGAAATTGGTTTGAATTTCGATTCATGCTAGTTTTTGTTGTACACAATGCTTTGGTTGTTGTAATTACGAAAATTGCTTGCTTTAAAGTGTTGTAAACCATGCATCATTTTGTGTACATCTGATTTTTTTTGAGAGAGAGTCCTTCCTCAGTTATAAGTAGTATAGATAGATAAACAAATATAAACTTTATTGAATTTTGCACAATATATTGTTTTATAAGTGTTGTTTTGTTTAAACAAACCAATTTTAAAATTATAAAATTAAAAGATATGATATACGAACATAAATAGGTAAATGAACATAAATGAACATTAATGAACTAATAATCGGACGTTCACGAACATAAATGAACGGACGCGACTTTTGTTCATGTTCGTTCATTTAGATAAACGAACGTAAAATATTGTTTATGTTCGTTCATTTAATAAATAAACGAACATAATTTTTTACCAAACGGTTCATGAAATGTTTACTGAATGTTCAGTTCGTTTACAACCCTACTCAAATGTCACAATTCGTAAATTCTGGTCATTTCCCGAAGTTTCAAATTTACTATTCATCATTTTCGGAGTCAGTTTATGATTCTGAGAAGCGTTCAAAATTTTTACTATTCATCGATCACTATTCATCATTTTACTATTCATCATTTTCGGAGTTAGTTTGTGATTCTGAGAAGCGTTCAAAAATTTCACTATTCATAAAGCACTATTCACCCCCGGAGAAAATTTGTCATTCATGCGTGAGTTTGCATCATTTCTGTATACGTACGGTTATCTACATAATAAACGTTATCCTATAAACTATTACTATGAATAATTGATCCGACAATCCCAACTATGGTCCTAACACATTTTTACACTCATTATAATGATATAAAAGTTATATTATTAATTTACCCGAAGTTTTGAATTTATTTAATATACGTATCGTTAAACGTTTATAACTACGACGGTTTTCTGTAACTTCAATACGACAACTATTTATTCACCCAATACCCACGAGAAATGAGATTTTATAATTTTTACGACTTTCATATATCCTATTTTGTTCCGTAAAAATTTATTTCTAACAAACACAGTAACCAAAACTTACAACGTAACACGTTATATACACTAAATGACTAACAATACACTTAATAATACACAAAACACAAATATCTACATATATACATACACATGTTCATGTAAGACTTTGCTACCTTGGTGAAATTACTATAATGCCCTCATTTGCAAGATATTTTAATACATAAACACTTAAACTAAAACATAACTAGATTTGTAATTCAAAAAGCAAGGTTTTTGGCTTTCTTTTCCTTCCTACCTCACGACATCAACAAGGATCATCAAGGAATCCATGGTTTTTCAAGAATCAATCATATTATTAACCCTAGATTACTCCTTGTTCAAGTTTTGAAATAAAAACTTAAGAAGTATTAGGATACCTTGATCTTTTAAACCTCTTCTTATCACTAGTAAGTTTCAAGTAATGTTTTCATCATCTAATACTTTCCTTTTCATGATAACATGATGTATTTTCTATTTATATAGAATACATGTAAGTATATATATGTTAAAGATACCACTTTCAAGTATATTTTAATTTTACAAGGTTAAAATTAATCCTATGATCATCCCTTTAATATCCTTTTGGTTTTGTGAATATTAGGAACCCATGACACCCTAAGAAGGTGTATGGTAAGATTAGACTAGCTTGTGGTGTATTGAAGTGGTTAAAACATAAACTAGTAACAAGAAAAGTGAGTTTTAAACAAATAAAATACCTACTGTCCCTATTTGTAAAACGTGGGAAATCCAGGGGGTTAGGAGTACTTTTGGGCCAAAGATTTAGAAAATACTTTCTAAGACGAAACTATGGCCGAAAGTTTGGATAAAAACGAGTTAATAACGAAGGAGATATGATTTTTCAAAGTTTAACGACGAAAACTATATTTTTTAGAAAATTGCTTGCTGTTGAACAGTTTTCATGGACTGTTTTGAGGCGTAAAACTTGATCTAGCCGTCCCGACTTATCAAAAATATATTAATATGCCATCCCACGATTCCGGGGATATAAAGAACGTAGAAAACAAGCTTATAACGAAAAAGATACAAGCGTTTGAAATCTGACGAAACATATACACTTTTGACAGCTTTTGCTATAATAGAAATTACTAAGTGTTAAACACTATATTTTTCAAGTAACGACATGGAAAGCCAATTTTCTCATCGATCGAGGCGCGTACGATCAGAAGTTAAACAAGACGACATCTAGATATTGTTACAAGGTTTTCAAAAACGCCGAGCTTCAACACTAACACTTAACGTACTATATTTCACGACTAGTTTTGTGAAGCCGTTTGGACATATTTTCTAAGTTAAGAACAATGTTAAACTACGCAGGAAACTTTATATTTACTCATACAACAATAAACGATAAATGTTATTTTCAAAAACTACAAGTGGTATGGATAACGTACGTATACGCATGTGTTGCATTGTTTCATTTCTTACATTAGAATCATATCATTCATAATAGGTTGCGGTTAAGGAATCGAGCCTATTTCTGATCAGTCACTAGCATTATTATAGCTGTTGCATCAGGTGAGTCATAGCCCCGCTTTTACTCTTTTACTACTCGTTTTAAACTACTTGGGGGAGATACATGCACAATACTTTCTTTGATACTTGAAACGTTTATACTTTTATATTACGCTAAGTTGTTATTACTTTTAGCAGAACTACTATATGTGCCTTAATGTGTAAATCTTGATTGTGTATTCTTGAGCAACTTATACTTTGGGAAATGACACCCAGTAATCTTTTATACTTTGAAAAATGACACCCAGTAATCTTTTATACTTTGGGAAATGGCACCCAGTAATCTCATAACTTTGGGAAATGACACCCAGTAGTCTTTAATCTTTGAGCATTGGCATGTACACATATCGTATTCTCATATGTCTTAATCGTAATATATATTAGCAGTGGGTTGTGAACACACAGGTTACAAGTCTTGTATGGGCAGAAATTGCAACTGAGTGGATTCACGATGCCTTTGCTGTATGATCATTTTTATAGGCTTTATTTGTTAAACAAACTCTATGAACTCACCAACCTTTGTGTTGACACTTTTAAGCATGATTATCTCAGGTTTGTAAGGCGATAGTAGGTGTGTGGAGCTGAGAGTCTTAGGGCATGCTTTTGGAGACTTTCGCTTTTATCGTTTACCATTCGATATACTTTCAAAACTTATGTATTATTCTACTTTGGGATCTTTGTTTTGTAAACCATGACTTTTATTTATTTGAATGGTAACTTTTCAAAACGTCTCATTTAGAGGTCGTTTTCTATATCTTGTACTTTGTGCCCTGAAGTAGCATCCCAATGACACTATTGTTCCGCTGCGATATTTTGAGGGTGTTACATCAAAAGATCATTTTGATATAAACAAATGAGGCCAGCTAACCAGACTCTTAACTAGTAATCTAGAAAACTTCTTAGGAGCAAAATGACACAGAGAATGAAATTCCGTTCCACTCCTATATGTTTCGGTTCCTAGATGCAAACAAAAAACAGGAAACTCGATGGAAGCTGCAAATGTAGTACGAGAGAACGATATTTCATTTTGTTTCGACTCCAAATTACAAACAACAAGATAAGGACAACGATGAATTATTCACTAACAAAGGACCACAATAACCACGATCGTACGTACGTAAAATGAAACATCTGCAATATGCAATATCCTCTGAGTCCATAATATAAAGATTGAAAAAGCAATTACGAATAAGGTGCTTCATTGTCCATGTTATTTCAATTCGATCATCATCCAACCAAAGTGTAACTAGTGATTTTTAAAAATAAATGATTTATTACAAGATTTGGACGTAATCATATTATACAAGTTAGCTATTGTTTAGGTATTGATCATTTCTTTGAGTAAATTATAAGCGGATCAAAAGGAGATAAGTATAGGAGACAACAACATTCCATCCTATGTCGATCCCATATCGGTCTCAATTCCTAATAACATCTAACAAAACAAGGACCACAAAATAAATTACCCGTACAGAATTCATTGTCGACAAAAAATTTACAAAAAAAAATTCCACGCAATGATGTGGCAAGATAAAATGTCCGATCAAATAAATTTCTTCTTTTTTTCAAAATTGTTTTGATGAACAAATGATCTAGCCACATCATTTATTACTAGAACGGTACCCGCACAATGCGGCGGCGGGTACCGTGTGATTATATTTTGTGTTATTTGGTTACACGTTTAGTTGTTTTCATACTTTATAAGTAGAGATATTAGAGATAGTTAAGCCAAATAATTTTAGTTTGAACAACCAACCTCTTCCTAACAAACTTCCTAACCAACTTGCTTCCTAACAAATTAATTTTGAAATCTTTCCATGATAAGAAAGAAGAAAGTCTGAATTTTAAGCCTTTCTAATTATAGAATAATCCCAAATGCATTATATAGTAGTATAGATGTAGAACTTTTTTGTAATTTCTTTTGTGAACATAGGATAAACACAAGTGTATAGTAACACGACTAAAGCCACACTTCTATATCTCGGGGTTCAATGATAAAATTGGTAATAACAACTGTAAGAATTGGACGTAATTAAGGATTGTTTTGATCTTCGTAGAGTTGGACGTAATTAACGATTGTTTTGATCCTACTAATATAGGATTAAATGTAAAACCAGTTAAAATAATATGTCAGTACGTACAAGTATCTATTGCATGAATTATATTGTTTCAATCAATACTCAATGTGCCTAAATCAATTCTTTAAAAAAAATATCATTATTATAGTTTTTTCACTCTTACTCTTTGCAAAATGATAGTTTCACAATTAACTAATTAATTTAGGAATTGAGGCTATTCGGAGTGGTGACTGATCGGCTCACCATTAGTGCAAGTGGATGGTGACAACCAAAACGGAAGTGAGATGTCACACTCAAATTGCATAAGTTTGGTGATCAGTTGAGCAAAGTGAGATGCAAAAAACGTGAGGCCCATTTACAAAAAGTAAATGCTTTTTATTAGTTTTGTTAGTGTGTGTGATATATTTGTATAAAGTGAGTATTTTAATGAAAGTTGAGTGGAAGATGATCAAAACGGATGAAAGGTGAGAGGGAGTGAGTGGAAGTAAAAGAAGAGACAAAACTGATGCGACGCTGATATTGATGGTGAGCCGCCACCTCTCTCTTTAGCCTTAATAAAAAATATAAAATAAAATTTCTCCCCGTGTAAAAGGACGAAAATGACCTTATTTAAGTGATAGACTCCCTATCACCATCACATTGTTCCAAACACAGACATAACATCTTAAATTGTTCTGTTTTTATTTATTTTTGTTTCACTTCAATCATTATTCAGTCATTAATTTCTTTCAAATAATTCAACTTCATCATTTTGATAAAAGGTTAGTTATTAAATCTGAGATCCATGTACTTAATTATGGTTAGTTTTGAGTTAATGGTGCTTTCTTGTTTTATATATTCCATATTGTTATGTTTTATATATTTGGAATTTTGGATGTTAATATTGAAATGTGATAGTGAGTGGATAATTTGGATGTTAACATTTGAGTTGCGTTTAACGTTTGGGGCCGAAAAACAAGACATAGGTTGATTTAAGTTGGTGTGCAAATGTTAGGTTGTTTATTTAACTAGATAGATATGGAGATCCGAGGGTAAGTTCTAGAATTCGTTCTACTTCGATGAATTGAGTTATAGTTATGTCGGTATTTTTTAGTGCGAAAAGCGGGTGTAAATGAAATTGATGTGTAAATGATGCATCTGCTTGGATTGGTTTATTTTGAATCTTTGCTAACGGTATAAACTACATATGACTAACCGAGAGTGAGTTCTAGTCATGTTTAGTTGGTAGAAAGTTGTAGTTACACTAATGATAGTATAGGCGTGTTTTGTATTGAAACAAAACATTTGCAGTTTTGCAACCAGTTCATGTTTGTAGCCTGAAACTGACCAAGGTTTCAGTTGACATTGACACATCTACTTATATTGGTTTATTACGAGCCTTTCATATTAAATACATATCAAGATCTGAGAATTCTACAATGTGTGGGATTCTTCGTTGAAAAAAAATCACTCTTATCGATGATAACCTTCGGATCAGAATTAATGTTTTGGCCCAAAACAGGATGCCTATGTTTCAACTGAAAATTAGCGTTTAAAATGATTCTTATACTTCAGTTGGTTTAATTAACTGTATCGAGTTCTGAGAGTAAGTTCTAGAAGATATCAGATTCATTCTTCGATGAGTTTTGTTTTTGGTTAAATTGGTGGCTATAGTTTTGAGTTACTCTAGTTATGGTATGTGCCTGCGCTTTGCTTTGAAAGTGATCGTGTCTATGTCTTAGACAAGAATTTATTTCTTGAGCTGAAAACAGACCAAAGTTTTCAACTTAATTAAAGTATTGAGATTGCAGAGTAAGTTCTTGACGATCTTGGAGTTGTTCTTTCACGATTTCCACATTTAGTTGCCCTAAATCTTTTAGTCACTCTAGACGTATTCTAGTTATAGTATAAGCCTGCTTTTTAATGTAAGAATTCATGTATATGAATGTCAAAACTTGGGATCCGGTATCATGATTTTAGCCTGAAACAGACCAAGGTTTCAACTAACCTTGGTATGTAAATGAGTCATATATACTTGAATTCTTGAAACAGTTGTCTTGATATTCTGTTTTAACTACATATTGAGACCCGAGAGTGAAAGAAATGGAGTTCATTCTTTGGTGATTTCCACTTAGTTGGTTAAAGTTTTGAGTTTCAAATGTGATTAAAAAAAGACGATGAAAGACATAGCTCGTGCCTTGGGATGAAAGGCAGATCGCATATAAGATTCGGATTTTAGGAACCATTAATCAGGAAATAGGATTTTATGCTGATATACATCTGTCTAATTCATTCCCAGCAGTATCTATTCTATGTTTATCCCTATAATTTAGTTTTTGGAGCCATTAATTAGGAAATAGCATCCATTCTTATGTGATTTTCATGTTTAGTTGTTCAAATCTTCACATGTTTTGTATGTCTACTATCTATATTCAGTTTTTATCATTAAGCAATACACATACAGCATAATAATATTAGAAGTTATTACTATGTGAAACTCCCATATGTTCTATATAGGTAATACGTGTTTGGTTAAAGAAGATTAGCATGTTTTATATGATAAAACGTGTGACATCTATCTCCAAGCTAATTTCAGGCAACACACATGTTCTGTATGCTTAATCACTCGTGCATATAAGAAGATAAGTATGTTGTGCATGATTAATAGTGTGACGTTAATCCCCACAACAAGTCATGCAACACCAATTTATAATTCATGGGTCATGTCACATGTGCTTAAAGAAGGTGCGTATGTTTTACATGATATACATGTGATATCTATCTCTAAACTAAATTCTGTGATTAAAGAAAATTTAGCATGTTTTTACATAATTACATTGTGAAATATGTGATGATTCAAGAATATTAGTATGTTTGATTTTATAAATCATGTGATATCTGTCTCCAAGCAAATGTTCTCAAGTTCATATTTACGACAAGATTTGAACAACACCAATATATGTTTGCTGAACAAAATTACTAAATTAGTACTTGGTAGCATAACAGTATTTCTCTGTTTTTTGTTTGTAACCAACTAACCATTGTAACGAGATTTTCTGATGAAGTATTGTTTCACTTTGAACAGATATAGTTTGATTGCTCCTCTTATCAAGTGATTTGCAAACTTTAAATCATAGCAGCAATAGGAAATGGTCAAAAGGTTATTTCTAATCCTTGGAGTAGTCGCTACAATTTTCGCATTATTGCGTTTAGTTATAAGGTGTTTGACATTTTTTTAAAACTTTATTCAGGATCAAGCATGGATTATTTTAGTGTGCAACAAATAACATGACTCAGTGCTTAGAGGGGATCAGGCATTTACTTGCTTCTGTTTTGCGCTGCTGTGATCTTGAATTGTACAAACAATCAAGAGGCCTTGACGATCCTGAAATTTTAGCTAGAGAGACAGTGTGTATGTGACTAGTCTAACATATAACCACTGATTGGATGAAGTTTAAACTACTTCTCTTTTTAGAAACACATTTTTTTGTCGTGTAGAAGTATTTTTACACATTTTCTTTGTAAACCTTTTTAGTTGTATATACATTCGCTGTACCAACTAATTGTGTGAGGGTCTATGATGTAACCCGACACTCATATTTGTTGATGATCTATGAAGTCATTTTCTAAAAGAGTCATGCAATGCTTTATCTTTAAAATAATTTATGAAAAGAAGTTGACGTCATACTGAAAAAGGCTATGTTTTGCTTAATGCAGTTAGTGTAAGTGAAATTGAGGCACTTTATGAGTTATTTAAGAAGATTAGCAGCGCAGTTATTGATGATGGTTTAATAAATAAGGTTCATACTTTTTTTTGTTTCCTTTTTACTTATTCTTTAAATCCGTGCAGTATCAGCCCTGTGAAATTACCATTGATGTTCATCTTATGTTGATGCACTTTGTAGGAAGAGTTCCAGTTGGCGTTGTTTAAGACTAATAAAAAAGAAAGTTTGTTTGCTGATCGGGTATGTCCTCTTTATAAAAATAAAACACTACTGTTGATGTACAGCATTATAAATAGGTGTTCTATAAAATTCTCTTTCTGTTGATCAACTCCAGGTGTTTGACCTATTTGACACAAAGCATAATGGAATCCTGGGTTTTGAGGAGTTTGCTCGTGCACTATCAGTATTTCATCCTAATGCCCCGATTGATGATAAGATTGAATGTGAGTTAAATTTTATTTCTTCTGATGATATAGTCATGTAGACTCCGGCTTGCAGTTTGTGATTCTTTATCGCATCATTATACTTTTGTTGGCAAACTTCTAAGCTAATGTTAAAACTTGACCGCAATATGTTATTGATTTTGGTCCACAAAATTTACTTTAGTTTGAAAAATAAACTGAATGTATTTTAGACATTTGGCCAATTGTTTAACACTTGCATAAGTGATTGCTACTAATTTCGTGAGTTCCGATGGAGTATACGTGTGTGTGTGTGTGTGGCATATGGTATGATTAAGAATCTCTTATTCATTTCTTCTTTATTTGCAGTTTCCTTTCAACTATATGATCTTAAGCAACAAGGTTTCATAGAGAGGCAAGAGGTAAAATCATTTGTTCTTTTGTACATGCAACAGAAACCGTTTAACAGTTGGCTTTTCTGGTGTTAAGTAAGATTTGCTCTGTTCACAAAGCTATCCAAGATATGCTTATTATACGATTTAAATTATAGGAATACAAGTAAATGGTTTTGAATAAATATCAATAAACAAAGCCTATCACAGCTTAGTGGTTCAAGCCTGACATGGATTAGAGCCAACTCAACTGCCTGCCAAGCCAAATTCGAGCTATAATTCTCATTAAATTTTAGATTTTGCTGTTCCGTTTTCCCTAGAGAAAGGGTCCACTTTACAATCCGGAGAATATAAAAAGAAACTATTTAAAAATTTAATATTAAATAGGATAATATTTACGTGGAGTACGAAGACTTTATGCTGTTAGTATTGAGTTCAATTGCCAATTTGAGACGTCTAATTATTTTTCATATCTGAGTAATAGGCAACACACTCATCATTCTGTCAACATGTAGGTGAAGCAAATGGTGGTAGCTACCCTTGCCGAGTCTGGCATGAATCTTTCAGACGATGTTATAGAGAGCATCATTGACAAGGTACTATAGCTGATAAGTTTTTCTGGTTCTAACGGCAACACATGTTTATTCCCTGTTATGGCTTATTAGTTATTTCCCGAATGTGTACAGTAATTATTCGAGACATCTTATAAGGGAGGTTAACTCACCATCACTATTTCTGTATCCATTTTATTGATTTACCAGACCAAATGAATGTATACAAACCAAAACCGGACAAAAATGATAGTATTTTTTTGCTGACGTGATTTCAAAACAAATTAAATGTTACCCGTTTGACCTGTGATCAATGATATATAACCCAATTTCAGATAACAGGGATGAATTTGTCCTCTCTAGGTTTCAAGACAATTGAGATGAATCTTGTAGATATAACATAGTTTTAGTTTCAGAAATATACATTTCCCACAGAATAACTAATGGTTTTTACCTTGTTTAGACGTTTGAGGAAGCTGATACAAAGCATGATGGGAAGATTGACAAGGAAGAATGGAGGAGTCTTGTATTGCGACATCCATCGCTTTTGAAGAATATGACGCTTCAGTACCTTAAGTAAGTTCCATTTCTTATTAAAATGTTATAGTTGATTTTTACTTGGTAAATGTTTGGCAGTTTGCACATACTTTCATTGTCCTCTAGAAATTGCAATACTTCCATTTCTCGGAAGGATAATTAGTAAAAGTAAAGTAAAGTACTTCCATTTCTCGGTTGAGATGTAGACAGTCTTACCCCTACCTAAGGTAGAGAGGCTGCTTCCGGTTCTACCAAAGGTAGAAAAGGACCTCCGGCCTTGCAAGGGGTGAGGATCGAACCCTTGACCTCTGTCTCCAGAGGCAAGGGTGTTAACCACTTGATCCAACCTTGCTCTTTTTTCGGAAGGATAATTAGTGATATTGAATAATCAAAATCAGATAATCAGCTGTAACCAAACAGGCAGCAGGAGATAGTGTTGAGTTAAAATAAACTGTTTGGGTGTTTGGCAAATTGATTATGTAAAGACCTACATGTAAAATGACCTGTTGATAATTAAAAGAGCAGAATCAGTTCTGTTGCAACTACTCATAAAAAGATTATCTGAAACAAACTTTCTCTGAGCATTCACATAATCATAATCAGCTTCACTGTACCCAAACACAAGAAACTCATTATATGCACGACTGCACCCCCTTGAAACCTGCAATGATCAGAAAATCACTTTCAATACACATGCCAAACAGCCCTGAACCATAAAGTCATAAACTCCCATTCATTCATTATTAGTGAGTCGACTGGACTCATCCGGCAACACAGCCATATGAATGCTGCAAAAGGAGCATTTGGCCTAATAAGTAGTTAGCCATTAGCATTTGAAGCCATTATATGTTTTTCCTCACCAAACATACAACGTATTTGCATAAAGGAAAGAGTTGCTTATGTTGGCAAATGAACGAAACAGACTAGTTCTTGTTTCTTACCCCTTTTAGCTAAAGAATAAGAAAGTTGTTAAGTCTTCTATCTTGTAAAATATGAATTTTGACGGACTACACTCATTTAAGTTCTGTAATTTACCTGCAGGGATATCACGACGACGTTTCCAAGCTTTGTTTTTCACTCGAGAGTTGAGGATACGTGATCTAGAATTTGCGCTTGAAGTTGGAGTTCAATTTGTGCGTTTGTTGTGGTGTGAATGTGGATGAAGATGAAGGCCTCCGTGAGGATGTATTTAATTTGTTTATTATGGTTTTGATTCTGATGTCTGGTTTTTGCTGTCACAAGCAGAGGTGACTTTGTGGATAAACTTTGGTTTATGAATGTTTTTTGTTATGGAACTCCAGACCTTCAATTATATGTTTATAAACACGTACATTTGTTAGACTATTAACATTCAGTAAGAAATTTGTGGGTTCCATACTTCCATGTACTAGTATGTGAATTATTTTTCTTCTCTTTTTGGGGGATAAAGGATGAAGGAAGGAGTTTCCTTGGATGTCGGTTTTATGATGGTTGACGTTTTTTGTTACGTGTGAACCAACATTAATCTACCATGTATGGTGTATCCAGTGCTGGGCGTTGTCATCATTGGTTTGATTATGTGTAAAAGAGAGCCCGGTCCATTGCTGGTAGTTATATAATCAAATGACGGTTCATTGAGTACATTTTGAGTCCCTGATCTATTATCTCGATGTATGCACGATTAACAGTTTTCTGTAACTATTGATAAATATTTATTCTTTTATTGAATAATTGCTGCATGTAAAACCACTAGGTTAAGATATGTGTAACTGGCAAATATACAAGCATTGGAAATTTAGAACAATAGGACCGGTGGTGCTTCCTGTACTAGTTTATCGTAGTTAGTTGTTAAACTATAGTTGTTGGTTAAAACGTGAGGTGCACGTGCCTAGCCTAGCTAGTCATGCGAGTTACACGTGTTCATCACCACTGCTGTTGGCTAACAGCCTTTCCCGCCAAAACATTCCCTTTAAAATACAAGTTGTAATTCTCATTTGATTGTTATTATCTTGTAAGGTAACAATCAGTCAATCAGTGTTAAGTTATTTTATTGTATCATTTACCTTGTAAACATGCGGCTCGATCTTGCCGACTATTGAAATAAAAGTTTCTGGTTGCTCTTTGCTTGTATCTGATATCATTTCACAATGATTTGTTTTTCAGCCAGAAGCCCAGAATAAGCTCATTTAAAAGATCACACATAACTTGTTTGATTAAGCAGACACGTGTAAAAGCAATCAAGCAAAGTACATAGCAAAAAATTATTCAATTCAACGACCCATTTGACAAAAAACTGTGAATCTGTGTGCTTCTGTGAGAATCCAAAAGAACACAATAGTACATAGCTAAAGATTGATGGTGAAAACACAAGAACATCAAGCAGCCTCATGATTTCACCACCTTAACAACCATTTTGCACCAACACAAAAGAACAAGTTTTTCTGAAAAAATAGCACATATATCCTATACTTTTAGCAACTCTTCCTACATATTCAGCAAATGCCCCCATTTTCTTGTTACGTTTTAAATTAGTTACTGTGACAAATGTTGACAATAACTGCTGTTTGGACCCGTTCATACTTCATACCTCTCTCAAACTCCTTTAGAACAATAGAATGTTAGAATCTGCTTGTCTAAAACCAAATATTATGCCCAAACTTCCCAAGAATTTAGGCAGAGCATTATGAAGACCACCAGTTGCAACCTTGATCTGTAGACTTCTGAAGTTCCTGCAAAAGCACACACACTTAGTAAATATGAAACAAGAAAAAAGGTACTCGTAACAGTCAGGGGCATTTGGATGCATATCCGACAAGCCTAATTTTATGTTTTTGTAGAAACCTAATTTTGGTTCTTAACGATACAAAGATTTGGGGGGAAATTACTATAGTTCAAACTTCAAAGTCATATTGCCCACATAATTATAACTCAAGTAAAATTACAATTTGATCTAAATCATCAATTACTGTGACATTTTCATAAATTTATACCTTTAAAGTGAACTTACGTCTCTAACATCTCAAGTCTAATACAACACAGAAGATTTCTTAGATAAGGCAGTTGACTGTTCCTTTTGATGTTGATCTCTTCTTAATCACACCTTGATTCACTAGTTTACTACAGTATAACCAAATCAGTAGATGAGGTTTGTATATAAGTATCCCTAAAATAGGACGCTAAACTAGGTGCTTGCTGCCATTTGTTTTTTGCATAGTTAAGGTAGTTTTTAAGCTCAACTAACATGTATTAAATGCATTTTCTAACATAGAGGGAAAGTTTGTGTTGAATTAATTCTTTTTAACGAGTGCCCAAGGCATTTGTTAGACAAACCCTAAATAAGATATATCCTCAAATTATAATATAACTAATTACGTATATACATACACCATTATCATATATGAAATCAAGTTCATTATGCAAATAAAAAACCTAAATTGAACAACTTGCCTGGATTCTTCCGGGTGAATTAAGATAGGCCAGTGGATTGAGTTGGTTCAAAAAGAAGTTGTGAAGCAAAAGAACAAAAGCTTTTACATATTTAGTCCCTCTTATTTAAAAAAGGAGTTCAGCCTGTTGTGTATATTATACTTCTTATCCCATTTACTAATTGCGTATAGCTTTGGAGCAGACAAATCTCCCTTGGTGAAAACCGCCATTTTTCGACAATCATCAATTTGCAAGGTATCCAATGATGGAAATTCAAAAGCTTCATTTCCTAAGCAAAATCCCTCAAGAGTTGAAAGACGTTCAAGTTTTAAGGACTTTAGACAAGGAAACACTACAATTGCATTCACTATGGCATCACATTCTTCTTCTCCCTTTACAATTACCTTCATATTGTAGCACATAAATATATGTAGTTCCTGGAGTTGCAATAAACTACCAACCATGGGACATGTAAATACATATTCTAAACTATGACATCTATAAATAGACAGTCTTGTTAGGTTCGGAAACATTAATACTGTCCCCTGCTTGCTCTTCCATATATACTTGAGCCTAGATAACCACTCCAAGTCCACTTGTCTCAAGTTTGGAATTTCAGCAACAGTTTGTGAATTAAATATCTCCTCAATGTCCTTACATCTTCTACAATGAACAGTTTCAAGCTTTTGTAGCTGTGACACTTCATGAGATGAAAAAAGAGTCTGTCCACCACTGGGGTTATATTTCATATCCACTTCGATCAAGTTATGATAAGACCAAGGCAACCATTCCATAGTAGTAGGGCAGTATGAGCATGAACTCTCAGAACTCGGTAATCGGATCTACAAGGTAAAAAAAACACAAGCTTATGTCAGTGATAATTGTACATATAAGTTGGTTCAACAATTAAAAAAAAAAAAAAAAAAAAAAAAAAAACTGCAGATGTGAGTAAAATAAGCCAAAAGGCTCTACATGATTGTACAACCGTTGGGTTCTGGGGATCACATACATAATCAAACTGTTGATATTTGCTAATCATATTACTTTCGATCCAATAATGACGCTGTAATTTTGATGAAGATTACTATTATTAATAAGGTTAATTGACTCTAATACTAGAAGTTTATTCTCTGTTTCAAATATTAAGTTATACACACAAGGCCCGAGTCTAGGAAACAACCTGACATGGGAAGGTTTTTTTCTTTTTATTTAAACAGAAATAATACCTGATGCGAGGAGGTGGTCACACGAAAGTTAAGGCCACATTCAACACTATGTTTGCCTAAACTTGTATTTATGTAGTTAAGCTTTGGAGTTGTAGAATGACCATAAGTGAACACCGTTATTTTTGGGCATTCACCAATCACAACCTTTTCCAATGTTGGCCACATGAATTCATTCTTTCCCAAATAGAAACCCACGACGTTTGGTAGATTGACTAGTGAAAGGGATTTTAAATGAGGAAAGACCACCACATGAGATGCCGTTGTCTGCTCTCCATTTTCTTCCGTAACAATGACTTCAATTGCCTTGCAATCCTTTACCTCTAACTCTTCGAGTTGCATGAGGCTTTCAAGAGTGGAAAATGTGAATATATATTCCAAAAGGTTGCACCCTTGAAGTTTCAAGATCTTTAGTTTTGGAAGTTTCAACATCGTAATATATTCTAGCCTCGGAAGTGACTTTCCAATATCACTACCACTCTTGTTGTTGATCTCTTGAGTTTTCAGCACCTGAAGCTTTTGCATTTGTCCTACGGTATATCGTGGAATCAAACTTGACAATGCATCACAATCTCTTATACTTATCTTTCTAGCATATTGGCATAAGGACCAAGAAGCTTGAGATAACTGAAAAAAAAGGAGAATTTAATTATGTAATTAACAGAGCTAATAATACTAACAAAATTAACCAACCTTTATTTTAGTCACTGAATATATAGGAAAAATACCTTAAGCTGGTCATGAATATGAGTAGATATGCTATTGGCACCACCACCAATACACTTGAGATTTTTGAGGTTATCAAAGTAAAGAAGGTCTAAACGAGGGAAGAAAGTGGTGGTTGTGTGGGAATACATAGACGCATCTTCATCATCTCTGTTTGAAACAATCTCTTCAATACCATCACAACATGATATACGAACTTCCTTTAGGTTGAAAAGTAGTTTCACCATGAGAGGTGAAAACAAGTACTTGATGCTGTTGCACTTGGACATTGTTATGCTTGTGAGGTTATGGAATGAGGACTCTGACTGTGGTTTTTGAAGAATAATTAAAAATTCATTCCAATCGCACTTCCACACATGACTCATCATCCCCATATCCTGTAACTGTAAACTTTCAAGATAGGGGAGTACTGGTGGTTGTTGAGTATTGTGAGGTGATTCTCTACTACTTGGAGTCGTTATCTCAAAGACCACCTCCACACCTTTATAGTCCCAAAAAAAAAGTTTTTGAAGGTGATGAAAATTGTGTAAGAGATAGGATGGGAGTGCAACTTTAGAAATATCATCATTCACTTCCTCCCCGGATGTGGGTATAACATTAATCTGCATATTACAACCACAAATGTCATAATTTTTGAAAAAAAAAATAAAAAAAATCTAAGGAATATCTGGATACAAATCGTGCGACAAATGATCCCAGACGAATGTGCGACAAAAAAATCAAGGAATTAAAAAATATCTCTCCGAGATTAAGGTCATCAATAGCTCTCAAAGAGCTTCGTCATTTGGCATTGTAACCTTGGTGTTTGTGGAGGTGTTATTCTGAAATACCAGCTCTCTATTATGTATAGGGCAGAAAATTTAGGAAAAATCCAAAATTATTAGCAAACCACATAGACATTTTTTTTTAACTTACTAAAAAACAAATGATACAGTAGTTGATAGTAATATACTAATTTTCTTTTCTTTAGATAAATATTTTTTTAGGGAAAATTACCAAAATAGATCAGTCGCCCAAAGCACATTCCTTGAATAGATGTTTTTAAATCACTTTCCTCCGGCGGATCAGGGCAACTTGGCGACTGAGCAACCTTCATATATGTGCGACACGTGTCGAATATTTTATTAATATAGTACAGAGTCTAGAATCTTTTGGAATGTATAGTACAGAATCTAGAATCTTTTAAGGACACGTGTCGCACATATATGAAGGTTGCTCAATATTTTAAGTTGCCCGATCTAATTTTGGAAAGTGAAATTTGTCAAAAAGTCAATGATCTATTTTGGTAATTATCCCATTTTTTTAAGGTAAGAAAATTCATGTAAAAAAGCCACAATCAAAATAGTTGTTTATTCAAGATGTTTGGAAAACTTTATTTCCTATATTATTTTCTTCTATTTCAAAAATAATAAATAACCTTATTCAAGTCATTTATGTTAGTTTCAAATATGCAATTTAAAAGTAGTACCTTTTGATTTAGGTTATTCTCAACCAAATCCGTGTTTCTCTCACTTTCTCTGCCGCATCTCCAAATTTCAACTTTTTTGAGTGCTCTCATGTCAATATTGGCTGTGGCAGGTGTGATTAAATTTTCAAACATCTCACAATCTTCAATATGTATGCTTTCAACAGCTTCAAAGCCATGAATCAAGTTATTTCCAGCATCTTTTATCTTCCACACATCTCTAAGCTCCCTTAACCCATCCAACCGAATCCTTCTCAACCTGCTGCTGCTAACTTTATCCATTTCACCAACACATCCCATGTCGATGTCGAATATCACTTCAACAGAAGCACACCATGTAACTTCAAGCTCTTCTAGATTATTGAATAATGGCATTGGATTGCTTGGGAAAAGATTCACAAGACTATCACATAGCAGAACTTCAATCCTTCTCAAGCTGCTGCTACAAACCTGCTCTCCAATATTACCAGTACGTCCCGAGTCAATGTCAAATAACAATTGAATGGAACCACATTCACGAACTTGAAGCAATTGTAGATTATTCAAGAATGAGAATGGATTGCATGAAAAAAGCTTCACAAGACTATTACATCCCCACACTTTAATGCTTCTCAAGCTGCTACTAAGGTGTTTGATTTCACCAAAATCCATGCTGAACAAGACTGCAATGGAACCACAATCCCCTACCGTAAGCTCTGTCAATAGGCACAGATTACTAATACTAAACTGAGGAGGCCATACCTCCTTCAAATTCTCCATATGAGAAACAAATAACTTTTCCAGCTTAGGAGTCGCATCCTGCAAAGTAAAAGAAAAAAAAATTGTTCATTCATTAGATACCTGCCTGTTATTAAAACACTTTTCGTTGAAAGATTGTATATACAAAGCATATACCTACCTCTTCGTTCAAGAAAGATTGCGTGGGGGATATATTACTCGACACAAAAGATGTTGCACTATCGGGATAAATGCTTGTAACTTTTGGAAGGCCTCCAAGTCGCAACTCCATGAGACGTGGAAGCTCAATTACATTGACATCATTGCACAAACGCAATAGCTTTGGTAGCCGAAACAGACGGAGATACTTTAGGTTGGAAAACCTAATTATATCTGATCCGTTATTCTTAGTATGTATCACCGCTTCCATAATAGGGCAACCTGAAACTTCCAGAAACTCAAGCTTTGACAAATTTGTTGCAACACTCAGTGTGAAAAGGTATTTCAACTCTGCACAATCTGTAATTACAAGGAGTCTCAAATTGTAAAACGAAGAGTTTCTAGGAGGATGTTGAGGATGTGGGGATTCCACGTCAACATCTTCAAGGATATTCATATCATTCACTTGTAGATAAAGTTCATCTGTGATCTTAAACAGCTCGTTGATTTTAGATTTTAATAGTTCTTCTCTGTTGGTGATCAACTTCAAGCTGTTTTGATATGAGGTTGTTTCACCTTGAGATTGGTGCAGCCAGCGAAATTCTGTAAAATAACATCCCACTGAGAGCTTGAATCTTTTAAGTTTCTCACAAGACATGTTCTTCATATGAGCATTGTTACCAATAAATTCAAATTCTAATGCACAAAGGTTCTCTGAACGCTTTGCAAGTTCGCTACTGTTGTTGTCTGTGAAGCATAATGCACAATCATCAAAAGTTCTCATATAAAGCTCTTCAAGTTTCAATAAGCTTTTCAAAACACCATCATCTATAACAAGATTGTAACAACCTGTTACATCCAGTAGTTTTAGCTTCTTCAAATTTTCGAATGTGGAAGGTAGGATTGTAATGCCAGAGTTAGCAAAGCTAAGCACTTCCAGATTCGAAAGGTTTCCTATACAATTTAGATCAAACACCAATGAGCATTCATGGAGACAAAGAGTTCGAAGGTTGGTGGAGCACTGAAATGATGTTGGAACTATTGGATACTCCAATTTCTCAAATGCTATAACTTGAAGTGTTTTCATTTCTACATAAAAGTCTCGAGGAAACCTTAGTGACTCATCTCCTTGCATAAGTTTCAAAACTGTAAGGTTTGGAAACTTAAAGTCACTTGGAAACTCAGACATACCATTGCATGCTAACGAGATTCGCTTACAAGACTGGCTCATATTAACATCTTCACTCCACTTTGAGAAATCATCATGGTGAATGATCCAACATCCGTCCTCACCACCTTTGGAAACAGTACCTACCACAAATGCAAGCACAAGATCATGCATTTTTACACACTCATTGTGATAACTATCACCATCCATCAACAAATATGCATTTTTGAGATTGCTCACACTTGTTTGAGTGCTGTCTCTAGCATTTCCCATGGTAGAAACTTGTTTTAAAAGTTTTAGTCCCCATGCGTATCTTGTCAGATCTTCTATAGGAATATTAGAGTCCTCCGGGAACAAGCCACAAAGCAGAAAAATTGCTTTATCCTCTTGTTTTAAACTCTTGTAACTTATCTCAATGATTTCTTGCACATTCTCATCAAGATCATTTTTCTTCAAATGATCGAGTGTACGTCTCCACACAAAATCCTTTTGACATTTAAGAGTCGCGGCAATGAGTTTGATGGCAAGGGGTAAACAACCACATTTCTTGACAATATCACATCCTATATGATATAGATCACGATCATGCTCCTCTGAAATCCCTGCTATTCGAGAAAAGAAATCTTGTGCTTCCCCTTCCTCCAAGACATCAACTCTAACTACTTTAAGAACAGAATCAGCATCAATTGCAATCTGTTGGCAAGTATTTTCATCGCGTGATGTGAGCAACAACTTGACCCCATTTGGCAAAGGACTCCCTAATCCAATATCTTCGAGTTTAATCTTGCTCTCCTTCCACACATCGTCAAATATTACGAGACTACTTTCTTTACGCTCTGAAAATACTTCAAATCTTTTGGAAAGATAAGTTGCCATTAGTGTTTCATCAGTTTGGGCTAGAGGTTCGCCTGTCTGCACTGCTATGGCCTTCTGAATGGCAAGCAAGTTGGGAGTTTTCCCAATAACAACATCAACAATCCACTTAAACATCTTTCTATCTTTTGCAGTCTCTTTCAGTTGTTTCATCAGCGTAGTTTTCCCCACACCACCCATTCCACACAAGGCTATTACTCGAGTCTTATCATCGTCAGCTTGTTGAAGGAGCTTCAATGCATCATTGAATGTTTTTACTCTTGAGTTGAACAAAATTCGGGTATTTCCACCTGATGTTGCTGTTGATGCCGGGCGTTTGGAATCGACTCTTCCAAAAGGGATTTGGGCATCACTCCAGATGATGTCAGAACTCTCTTTAATCAGACCTTCGATATCCTGGGTTACCCTCAACGCGTTTCGTCCTGCTAGATACTTCTTTTTGACATTAAAGCATCCAATGTCGTTACTTGAAATTTTGTCGACATCTTCCTTGATCTTCTTAACATCTTCCAACCACCCTGGTACACGAGTAGGTATCTTTCGATTGCTTACACTGTTTTCTCTCATGTGCTCTTCAATATCAGCCCTTAGACCTTCCAAAAACTGCCCTCTGTTTTTCATGTGCTTAACATGTTCTGTGGAGAATGTGAGATATCCCAGCTTCTGCGTAATATGAACCATCAAAGCATTCACAACAGGACCAAGGATAGCAGATACGAACTCCATTTTCCTGAGACATAAGAATTCAGTTAAACAAAGCTAGGGGTGGATATTCCTCTCATGACACAAAAATGATGGTTAGGCGTGGGTCTAAAAGGCTTTGGGTCAACCCATTAATTTAAAAGTTCGTGTTCGGGTTAGAAGTGAATTAACTGCATTGCACGCCCATTCAACCTTGACCACCTGTTTAGACAATCAGGTTGCAGGTTGCATGGGTCGTGTTTGGATCATGTGTAACTGGGTTAGGGCAATTGGTTGGGTCGTTCACCCCCACCCCACAAAACAAACAAGCTAAAGGGATGAGAATGCTAATTACATGGTGGGTTTGGAGTGGCTTATTTTTTCAGCTTTACTGCTTATTTTGTGTCACCTTAACTGCTTCCTAATTTTGGATTTTGGAGTCAAATAAGTAGTAAGCAGGTCGTGTAGGGAGTTGCTTATGTTAAAGTACTTATATGAAACTAAAATTATTATTTTTACTTTCCTATTTGACCTTTAGTTGATTTGATTGAATTTTTTAAACAAATTATTATTGTTTTCGAGAACTATTTCATATTTTTACAAAACAAGCAAACACAAACACTATTTCTTGAAGAAAAAAAAACACTATTTCTTGAAGTGCTTATTCTTAAGCAATTTGTAAGTACTTATTTATAATCATAAGCAAAAGGAGAACAAAATAAGAAACACCCTGGCATAAAAATATTATATGCAATTCGTAAATTTCGATAGCAGCTAAAAATAAACATGGAATGTAGATGAAGGACAAATAACATGCCCATGTAATTTACCTATTAGGTTACCTAGACTTTGACTCATATGTGCTGTTATGTTAGGCCTAGCCCTTATTCTAGCCTTTATTCTGTTAGAGTTATTTGGATCACAGTAATCTGAGAGTCGTGTAAACACTTTCAGATCGAAGTATTTCGATGGTTCTATCGAAATCTTTAATCGGATAAAACTCAGATTTTGAAACGAGAATGTGTATTTTTTTTGTTATGAAAAACCGAACCAGAAAAAGTGATAAATCTATGACCAATAAAACAGAACTCGGTTGTAACTGCCAAGACAGTTATTTAACTACCGAAAGGGTTAAATTTAAAGGGCAAAATTGAGGTCCAAAATACCGGGAATTTTATTTTTAAGTGTGTTCTCAACCCCAGCCAGGGGCGCTGCCCCTTGGACCTTGCTAGGGGCTGCCGCCCCTGGACCCCGTGATTCAGGGCGATAATCATAATAACGTTTGTTTAAGTAACTAATTTTGGTTAGTTATAAACCCACGATCAAGCAATAATCTTGCGTCATGGAATCCAGTACTTTGCTTTCCTCCATCATCACAAAGATACTTAGTCACAACTCAGAAGTTTAAGCAAAGCTTAATGTTTGTTTAAGTAACTAATTTTGTTTTAAATAAAGGAAAATGCTACGGTGTGTTTGAGGTCACCCACATGCATATCTATTTCTATACTACTGTATAATAGTGCATTTTGGACTATTCTATAATTAAAAAGATTTAAAATTCAGATTTTTTTCTTGCTTATTATGAAAAGGTTTTAAAATTAATTTGTTAGAAAGCAAGTTGGTTAGGAAGCGGTTGGTTCTTCAAACTAAAATTATTTAGCTTAACCATCTTTAATATCTCTACTTATAAACCATGAAGACAACTAAACGTGTAACCAAATAACGCAAAATATAATCATATGGTACCCGCCGCCGCATTGCGCGGGTACCGTTCTAGTTTTTTGAAAAATGGTCTGCTATCTATGAAACGAGTTATTAATACTAAAATACTAAATTTCATAAAACATTACATAATATTCCTAAAAAAACATAAAATAACATTACATAATACTAAAATACTAAATTTCATAATACTAAAAAACTAAACTTCATCGTCGGAATCGTCCACCTGGAGGTATGGTAATTGTTGAGCGTGAATATGCTCCATAAGATCAAATCGAAGATGAAAATGTGTGTTCTCATGTCGTATCTCGGCTAAGGCTGCTTCGTCAAACACCGGTTGGATCGGTTGGTAATTTTTGGTAACTATATATATATATATATATATATATATATATATATATATATATATATATATTTTTTTTTTTTTTTTGGTAGCTGATGGGTATATATACAAAAGAAAAAAAAATAAAAAAAATCTAACTGTTGCATGCAAACGGTCGAATCAAACTGTCAAAAATGGAATCCAACGTTCGAAATTTCACTCCTTCTTGTGCTTGAAGACTTCCGTGCGTGGCCCTTACCGTACGGTACCGTAGGCATGGCGGCGGTGTTCCCGCACGGTAGCACGGTACCGTGCTTCCCTTACCGTGACCATTGCCAAGCCTCTAAGGTGATCATGAAATTAGTGTCACATATTCAATTTATCCGTATATCAGAGATGTCCATAATGTATTATGTGTTACATATTCAATTTATAACATGTTGAATCACGGAGATTTTTAAAATAATTATTTATTAAAGAATTACGTCTGTGAATAAAATAAGAAACAACAATAAAAGCGTAAGCATATTTCATTATTTTTTTGAAAGGAATAATAAGTAATAGTTAATGATTCGATAAATAATTCGGTTTTTGTAACTATTAAAATAATAAATATGCATGCATAATCTTCTTCAACTTTGATAATCTTGAAGAACAAATGTATACAGTGAATGTCAAACATTTAAGTAGCCAATGTTCATTCCATGAACACCTTAAAAAAAAAAAAAAAAAAAAAAAAAAAAAAAAAAAAAAAAGTTATTGATAAATTACATATACTTCTTTGATAAATTATTTAAAATTAAAATTTATCATTTAAAATGACAAGAAAAGAAAAGAATAAGTGGTGGTAAGAGAAAGGGGCCACATATATTTTAAAACCTGACATAATCCTACCATTTTGGCCAACATTTGAAGAAGGAAGATAATTGGGTTTTGGTGGGGTCATCCTGACATATACCTTTAAACCAAACGTTGTTTTTCAAGTCAAATTAAATTTTTAGGACTCAACTCTTTATACCAAATGGGCCTTTGGTTTGTACTCCCTTCGTCTTAAAATAATTGTCTATAGACAAAAAAAAAAAAAAAAAAAAAAAAAAAAAAAAAAAAACATCATCATTACAGTTTCTTTTTTTATATTTTGCACAAAAGACAATTTTACCTTTAACTAATTAATTTATAACTTCTTTAAAGTTTGTAATAATAACTTCAAGTGAGGTTAATATAGTAAAGTTGATCTATATTCCATATCTATTTCTAGAAGTGGGCAATTAATTTGGAACAACCAAATAGTAACGACATTAGTAACAAAAGAACGCAACGACATTAGTAACAAAAGAACGCAAGCACAAAATTGTATATAATACAAATAAAATGAAATAAATTTATTGGTAATATCGAAGTTTGTAAAGTACTTTTTTATTAACAATGTTGTTTTATTAGTGTATTTTCCATCTTTGTTGCAACATAGTATCTTCAACCCATTATTGCTCTTTACTCTTGACACATCAATGTACAGTTGACCGCAAGAGAGAACATTTGTGTCAACATAGCATCTTCAACCCATTTTTGCTCTTTACTCTTGATACATCAACGTACAATTGACCATTAGAGAAAACAAATCATTGCAAAAACAGACTAACATTCAACAACATTTGCTCGTGACTTTCATTTATCGTTATAGCAAAACAGACTCAAATTGAAAATTGCATTATGTTAAACTTGAACCGCATTTTCTTGCCACATTATCTTAGGGAGATGGAGTCGTAAGGTTGATCCAAGCATCATGCTGGAAGCATAGAAATACTATTCCTCACAAATAATCTAACAATATCATTTAAGTATCACAAGTGAAAGAATTATGTTTTACGAAGAATAGTTAGAAAATAAAATTTTTGATTTCAAAGTTATAAATCTAATGGGTCAAAATTGTTAAAAAATATCTTAACCAAAAAATAATATGGTCAACCAGGTTATAGTCGCCAAAAATGTGTATATAGTACGTAAGACCTCCTACTCTGAGTTTAGTAATAATTATAGAATATCATTGATTCAATGTGACTTTGTAATCACTCCATACACTTTAACTGTTAGAGTAAACTGTAAAAGATGTCCATAAACCTTTTGAAAAATGCAAAAAATGTCCTTGAAACAAAAACTGCAAATATTGTCATTGAAGCGTTATTGTAGCTGCAAAAAATGTATTTTTGGCTAATGCTCGTTAGTTTTGGTTGTGTGAAATACTATTTTACCTTCGCCTACTACAGGGACATTTTTTGCAGTTTACTATTCATTTTCTTTTTAACTTCTCATCACCACCACCCTCTACCACCACACAACCATCACCGCCACCCTCCACCACCAAGTTAGTTTTTTATCCTTGAATAGTCTGAATCGAAAATTAGCTGTGAAAATGTGT
>JARVZY010009341.1:0-27092 GCA_030686995.1 Artemisia argyi
AGGTACCATGAAAATCACACAAGATCATGTATGCTCAGATAAAAGGAATCAAAGATTGGGATACCAACTATTTTCTTTGTTTCATACATATTTAGTTGATTGTTATATATATATATATATATATATATATATATATATATATATATATATATATATATATATATATATATATATATATATATATATATATATATATTATGTTAATGCATTTTCATATACAAGTAATTTATGTGTATTTTCTATTGATGTAGCTCACATGTGTGAGTTGATTCAAGAAAATGTGTACGAGCATGTATGTAAAGCAACATTTAAATAGTTAAATGATACTTTTTAGCGTGATTATTTTATGTAAGTAGTTGCTTTTGAATGCTCTTTGAGAAATATTAGAATGAATTTATCGTGTGCAATTGAATTATTATTGAAAAGAAGAAGGTCCGCTCATCGCAAAGTGTTTTCTTTTTCTATATGTAGAATCATTAGTGAGAAATCAATATTTACGCCCATTAAAAGAGTTTGCCATAATAGCAAAATATGACATATTAAAAATATCACATTGAGTAATGAACAGAAAGGAAAAAATACATAATTTTGACTTAAAGCCGTTTGTAAATTATAATATCAAATAAAAAAGTTGAATTTTAAACATAAGCAAACGTTCAAACTTTTATCATCGGTGCATTTAATGTGAAGTATATACAACATCGAGATGGAAGTGCGTGACTTGCCGGAATTGATTACATGATATTTAGTAATTAGTATAGAATTAAAAGTCTGTTATTGATTGAGATGAAGTTGAAAAGGTTGCAAGAATAATTGATGATTTAACATAATGCAATATATACAGTTATATGTATTATGTTAATGCATTTTAATATACAAGTAATTTATGTGTGTTTTCTATTGATGTAGCTCACATGTGCGAATTGATTCAAGAAAATGTGCACTAGCATGTATGTAAAGCAACATTTAAATGGTTAAATGATATTTTTTAACGTGATTAGTTTATGTAAGCATGCAACTTGAATCATGTAGGAAGAGGAAGAGATAGTCTATATCGGAGTATGAGAGTGTGTGTCGTTTCATCTAAGTGAACGACTCTATTTATACTACCTGGATTTGGCTCCATGACATGAGCATTGTGGAGATGAGCTTATCATCTAGGAGCAGCAAGTAAATAACTGATGAGGTCAGGCGATGCCTTCGGGTATCATTTTGTCTTGATGTCACAGGTGGCTGTTGTGGACCACTCTGGTCTATTCGTACGTTATCATACAACAACTGCTGGTACGATCTAAGTTCCGAAGTAGTCTTAGCTCGTATGTCATTGTCTCCGGACCTGGAGTGACATTCCTCACTCCAGGTACTCCGTAATACTGTTCCATTACTTCATTATCCTCTCTTCCTCTTAATAGCTTAAGTGTGATTATCTCCTTCTAACCATTCGGAGGGGATTATACCTCATCAGACACGTAGTTTGTTTTCTTCTAAATATGATAGTATATGATTATCTGATGGAAACATGTTTCAAGCTTTGCTAAGAAAGCCACTTGATTGTCAATCGCTGGCCTTACACGCATGCCAAATTTCCTGAAGACCTTTTACGAAACGAGAGTTTATTTACATACTAATAAAAATTGTATACCAATGGATCAAACATAACCATCCTCTCTTTATCAAATAAAAGTTTTGCTGTTTAGAAGAAGTCTTGATATAATCATATAATCTGCAATTCTGCATAAATAATTAAATATCATCTGGCAAGGCTTGGCCCAAGCGGCCCAATAAAAAAAGGATAGTTGGACTTCCAGTCTTCCAGCACTAGACAAATTCTCAAATGTTAGATGAAATTCTGACCAGATGTATCATTAACTAGGATATGTTTTTCCCCATCAAATAGAGGTGATTTGTACATCATCTTTTCCGTTTCTACGTCAATAAAAGATAAGTTATAACAAGGGGTGGACCTAAGGTGGTTCATCGGGTTCCTGTGAACCACAAAGGTTTATTCATGTAGTGTAAAATATCTTGATTTTTCTTAAATGCCTTGTGCCAAAAGAGATCGAGTCACAAGTCCTTTTATTTTATTTTATTATTATTATTATTATTATTTTATAATTTTTAAATAGTCAGAAGTCTTTTTAAATAATATGAAATGCACGTAGTACTATTTGGTCCTGGACTACTTGAGCCTCATATCGTAAAAGGGTAACAAATGGGAGTTAAATTGATCTAACGGCAATACGGTCATAGCGTATACACTAGTGTAAAATACGTGAGATACATTGTACGTAATTAAAATGTTTTTATAATATTTTTTATGTGCTCGATCTGTTTCTCTTCAAACTATTTTCATAATTTTACTCGAATGACTATGAATATAATATGAATTTGTTATCAATTATACTGCTACTTGTATATCCCCAACATTTCGCTTGAAAAACACATATACATCATACTGATTTTCCAACAAACACTTTTTTTTTTTTTTTGATGCAAAGGTGAATTATATTAATCTTCCAAACATATGTACATCATAAGAATAGAAGAAAGATTTGGACATATCCCAAATCTTTATACTCAGAACAATACTGCTAGTTATAACCATCAGACAACAAAACTAGTACATCTAACATAATACAATCTAAGACAACACTATACCAGAAACTCAGCAAAACAAACATACACCACCAATTCACCTTAATTGCATCTACCATCTAGCTACATTTCCATCTTACTCTTTTGCCATGCTCACTCATCCAACATCCACAGTAAACATAGCAATAAGAGTTAATGGCTTCGCTAGGTACCCATAACCCCTCCACAGCAAGGGCTCTTCCAGTTATACTACATTTCCATCTCAAAAAATGGCTTCATATAACTGGAAACACACTCCTTGGGTGAGGACCAACCAATACCTCCTGTGGGAATGTAAAGTATGGACCATGAAGTGTCATCTTTCACCACTCTCAATTCCATACTACTTACACTCCCCTCCAAGACCATTTACCCTTCACAAAAGGAAGCCCTACTTTATGGTACATCCACACCATGATAGACCTCCTACACAGCCAAACATAGCTTTCTAATTTCCTCCCAAGGCCAAACTAGAAAATACTATGAGGCTAATGTAGGTACAGTTACATAGTTTAGGACTCCAAGGTACAAGGAACTTCACAATTGTAATGGTCTGTTATGAATATCATCTCATGGCTAAAATCACTTTAGAACATCAATTACTTGAACCTCCACTACTATCCCAAACACTCCTTTATGCAGGCATATGCAACAACCCACATATTGACTGTTTATAATACCACTATTCCATTTCTCCATGACATTTCCAATTCAGACTTAATCATCCAATTTCAAATTCCAAATAGAAGCTGCACTCATCACTTCATTAGACTTCTTCACTTTCAAACTCATAATCTTCATTCTGACACTTTCACATATTATTCTGCAAACAGTTTTACTATCTCTTGTTTCATCTCTGAATGTTCTGAAATTTCTCTCTTGCCATATGAAATAAACCATAGCTCCAAGACATAATCTCCTTATTACACTCCAGATGTTATTTGTGCAACCCATAGCAGCAATAGATGTTATAATACTATTCCATTCCTCATTCTGCACTATGCAATTCATCATTGGTAGCAGACTTTTCCAAATGTCATTAGAGAACTGACACTTAAAGAATAGATGATCATGAGATTCAGATTCACTTTTACATAAACAACATACCCTCATATCATAACTGCCCCAATTCTGTAACCTATCATGTGTCATCAATCTTGCCTGTATAGCCAACCATAGGATAAATGAATGTTTAGGAATACATTGCGTAAACCAAACTAAAGCCTCCCATGTAACTGCCACCGTTGACTCACACAAAGTGTTGTAGATGTTGCTTACACAAACTTTCATTACACCACCATTGCAATCAATCCAAGAGAGACTGTCATTTTTGGAATTATCAATTATAGGAACTTCAATTTGGTTAAGGAAAGGGTATTCCAAACTCCATTCACTAGGCCAATTCCACTGCCCATTATGGATCATATCAACAATCTTACTATTCTTATCCAGCCTTGCATTGTACAAACTCCTAAAAGAGATTAGTTTAATAAGAGGACCAAGACCACTCCAGTTGTCAAACCACATGAGGGTATCAACACCATTACCAATATCATATTTAAAGTGATTAATAACCATGTCTCTTATATCAAGAAAGTTCCTCCATCCCCAACTGTCTTTTACATCCTTTTGTACAACCCATATACTTGTATCTTGCAATTTTACTGTACTAATCCATTTAACCCAAAGAGTATCCTTTTTAGTTGCCACATTCCACAAATTCTTTACTAGTAATGCAATGTTCCACAATCTAAGATCCTTCAGACCAAGACCTCCACAGGCCTTAGGCTTACAAATGTTTTTCCAAGCCACCTTAGCTGTCCCATTAGAGGTTTCATTGTTATTCCATAAGAAGTTTTTCAGAACTTTGTTAATTTCTTTCACAGTTTCTTTTGGGAGCAAAAAGACATTACACCAATAGACTTGAATAGATTCCAAAACAGAGGCAATTAGCATTAATCTTCCAGCATATGTTAAACATTTGTTCTTCCAATTGTTCACTTTATTCTTTACTTTATCAATCAAAGCCTTGCAATCATTTACACCCAATCTTTTAGCAATCAGTGGAACTCCCAAATATCTAACTGGAAGTTTACCCTTTGTGAAAGGAAGGATATTCAAAATGCACTGTTGATCCTCTTCACTTATGCTTCTAAAAAACACGGTACTCTTGCTAATATTAGGGAGCAAACCAGAACACTTACCAAATTCCTCAATTGAACTTTGAATTATCTTGACAGAATGAACATCACCATGACAAAACACAAGGAGGTCATCTGCAAAGCACAAATGAGTAACCTTCAATGCTTTACATCCAAAATGATAGTTGAACTCGGTAGATCTTCTTACATTTCTTTCCATCAGCAATGTGAAAAATTCCATGACAAAAGTGAACATATAAGGTGATAAGGGGTCACCTTGTCTCAAACCCCTTCCTCCTTTAAAATGTCCACAAGCTTCACCATTAACATTAATAGAAAAACTTGCAGTCCTAATGCACACCATAATCCAACCTATCATAGTCTCATGAAAACCAAACTGTTGCAACAACATCTCCATAAAATCCCAATTGACAGTGTCATAAGCTTTTTGTATGTCAATTTTGAAAGAGACTCTCTTAGGACCACCTGCTCTATCATAACCTTTCATTATCTCTTGAGCAAGTAGTATATTATCCTGAATTTGCCTCCCTGGTACAAATGCACTCTGGTTCTTATTAATCAGCTTATCCAAACACCCCTTAAATCTGCCAATTAAGATCTTGCTAATACACTTGTAAACCACATTACAACATGAAATGGGCCTGAAATCAGAAACCTTGAGAGGAGTTTTTATCTTAGGAACAAGAGATATAATGGTTGCATTTACTTCACCCAATAGCTTCCCAGAAGAGAAAAATTCTTTTATGGCCTTACATATATCACCTCCCACTACTGTCCAAGCTTTCTTAAAGAACTTTGCAGAATAACCATCAGGACCTGGTGCTTTATTGTCCCCAATACTAAACATAGCTTCCTTTATTTCCTTGTCAGACACATCTCTAATCATTCTTCTGGCTTCTACATCAGTTAATTTCTTAGAAAAAAGAGATCCAGGTTCTTGAATATGCTCCACAGTAGAACTAATTCCCAGAAAATTTTTAAAGTGAGAAACAATTTGGTTGACAATCTGATGACCCTCATATCTGATCCCATGCTCATCATGAATAGAATTAATCCTATTCCTTTGATATCTGCCCTTCAATACCTTGTGGAAGAAAGAATTGTTCTTGTCACCATAGTTAAGCCATTGAATTTTACTTTTTTGGAATAAAAGTTTTTCCTCATCAACCAGAGCCTCCAAGTACTTCTTAAGAACAGAGCTTTCTTCTTCTCTAAGAGCTTTGTTAAAAGGATCAGCATCAATAGCAACTTGAACTTTCTTTACATCTTCTCTGAGCATTTTCACTTTTTCTATTAAATTGCCATTTTTCCAGTTGAATTGCTTCATGGGATACTTTAGGGCCTTCAATTTTTGAACCAGAGCATACATGCTATATCCATTCACATTAATCTTCCACTTCTCCTCTACCACATTAAGAAAATCTTCCTTATCAGTAACATAATTGGCAAATTTAAATGATTTCTTCCTGCTTTTAACACTATTAGGAATAGTCAAAAGAGCAGGACTATGGTCAGAAATTAAGTAAGGCATAAAAATAACATGAGCATCAGGAAATTTATTAAAGAAATCCTCACTTCCCATGACTCTATCCAGCTTTTTAAGAATACCAGAGTTGTCACCTTGCTTGACCTTCAGTAAATTTTTTGTCCATGTAAAATGCAAACCAGTACTGCACAAATCCTCAACTTCAATTTGATTTACACAATTCCTAAAATCCTGCATATTTGATGTCATGTAAGAGCTACCAGCAGAGTGTTCATCAATGTTTAGAGTTACATTAAAATCACCACATATGATCCAAGGTAGACCATTAGTAACTTGCTTGTGTCTATTCAACTCTCTCCATAACTCTCTTCTTTCAATACCTCCATTAGTAGCATATACAAATGTGAAATAACTAATTAGCTTGTTATCCACATTTAATATTCTGCATAGAACAGCTTGCTTAGACATATGAATACCATCAATATTAACAACAGCCTCATTCCAACTGACTATTATTCTGCATCCTTTATCACACTGACCTATGTTAGAGAACCAATTCCAATTACCAAAAACCTTTTCACATACCTTATCAAGTTGCTTATGCTTAAGATGAGTTTCTAAAGTAACACATACATGTAATTTCTCATCTCTAATAAGATTCACCACTTCATCTTGTTTAGTAGATGAAGACATTCCTCTAATATTCCATACACCAAGTTTTAACTCCATACTTAAAGGAAGAAATAAGAACTGCCAACTAGCAGTCATGAAGCACATTCCTATCCATTCCTCTAATATCACCCACATTCATATCTTTAGCTATACCTTCCTCAACACTATACACATCTTCCTCAATACTAGTTACATTCTGTCCATTCACATCTACTATTAGCTCCCATCTTTTCCTGAAATAACCAAACATATCAGTACTCCAGTCCTTTGATTCCTCATTAGAAGGCCACTTCTTAATTCTGATGAAATAATCAACTTTCTCTCTTTCAGACATACTTTGTATTTCCAACATTTCACCTTCCTCATAATCTTCTAATGCGGCAAACTGGTTGGACATTGAAGTACCTGTTTTGACCGTACTTTTCTTCTTGCCACCCCCATTAGTAGTACTATCATATTTCTTATTGTTATCCACTGCACTAGTAGTAATCCTCTCTGCAGTACTTACTTGAGCAGTCTTCTCAGCATTCACTTTTTTTTGCTGATATACGGTCTTTGTCTTATTACCATATCCACCATTAGTATTAAACTTTTTATTCTGATTGTTAGGTTTATTAGCAATATTTTGATTGTTAGGTTTATTCACCACATTATTATTCTTCCCAGTTCTCTTATAAGCAACACCAATAAACCCATCATCATTACTATCCTCCTTATTGCAATCAACTTCCTTTCCCTTATCAGTAGAATTAGTACCAGTACAAGCTTTGTTACATTGACTGTTATTGTGCCCAAATACATTACATTCAGTACATATAGGAGGAGTCCAATCATATTTAACTTGCACACTCTTTTGACCAATCACCTCCTTGAAACTGTTCCTGTACTTAATATCAATCTTATCAGGTAAGCCCTTTTTAGCTTGCACTTCCACCAAAACCCTAGCATATCCTGCCCTTCCAAAAGCCAATTTACACATGTTAGCTGTCATAGCGTCCATTATCAAAGGTTTACCAATTCTACTTGCCAGTGCACTTATCCCATTAACAGTCCATGCTTCCAGAGGAACATTACACAATCTCACCCACAAAGGCAACTTATCTGGGTCAGTCTTATCAATGTTCATACTAATGTTCCATCTTTGAACCACCAAAGGCTTATTATTAACCATCCATGGCCCATTCTCAACTACATAGCTCAGCCCTTTTCATGGTGAAATTTAAAGAAAAACATTCCACAATCATTTTCAAACACATCCTTAAATCCATGCTTACCCCACATCCTTCTAATATTGTACCTCAACTCATTAATTGACATCTTATGTCCAACAAAATATCCACACAAAGTTAAGTTCCATTTACTACAAGCATTAACAATAATCTCCTCATCAAAAACAACAAACTCATTACCATTTTCATCAATTTCAGTTGGAATAGTCTTAAGCTTGTTATCAATCACAGGTACATTCTTGTTAGCAAAATAAGCATATGATTTATTATCAGGACCATCAGTATTCACCTTAACTTCCTTATCCAAACTATTGTTAGAGTTACTTACAGTGGGTGAAATAACATCATCTACTGCACAATTGCCCACAGAAGTACTATCCTGCTTATTCTGATCATCATCCTCCACACTTACTTCCACCTTATCCAACAACTCAGCCTCATTACTCTTATTAGTACATGCTTCAACATTTTCACCCTTTTCACATTCACTAACAGCACTAATTGATCCAAAATTGATATCAATATCAACAGCAGAAACCTCCTTATTCAACAAAACCCCTGCCTCATTGTTAACCTTCTTCCCCATATCCATTTCAGTACTCCTCGTTTCAGTATACACATCCACCTCAGTACTATTACCCATTTTTCCCAAATCAGAATTCCTATCATCTTCATTAACCAAATCAGTACTCATATCATTTCTCTTTTGACTCATATTTCCCAATACATGATCATTGTATTTAGACGAAACCTTAATCTGTCTCTTTAGTAATTTCTTCTTATTTGACATGATTAAAGAATAAACCCTAACAAATATACACAAATGATGTAATCCAGAACAGAGTAGATTGAATTGAAATTAGGCGCGAAACCCTAATTTTCAAAATTCGGTAAAAACCAAAAAAATCGGTATCAAACGATGCGGAATGAAAAATTGAAGCAATTGTACTTTCCAAAAAAACACTTGCCGGCTTGTAAAAGTTAACTTGGTTTCCTCTCAGCGAAATCAAGGATCTCTTTCCAGCATTGCATTATATAGTTGGCATCTGGGATTTTTTAAGAGCCTTTAACATTGTTATTGTCTCATAATGTACCTTTTAGCCGTCTTCTCATGTATTTAAATCACTCAGTCTAAAATAACCATATGCTTTACTCATACAGTCTAAACGCGTGAAGAACATAAAGTCAAATGTCAAGTTTTAATCCATTTCGCCGAAAATCAAAAGCATCGAAAAGATGGAGCAAATTTAAGAAAAATCTCAAGGAATGTTGTTGTGGCTGTTTCTGTGGCTGCGGCTGCTGGGAATGTTGCTGCGGGGACTGTGGCTGCTGTGAGATCTCCTGCTCGTGTAGTTGTTCAGATGAAGAGGAGGATTGAATCATACAACATCATGTTTTATGGTTCGATTCAACGTGACTCATGCCATTATTTGCATTCAAATCATTCAGATGGATTTTGTTTTGTTTGTTCGTTTTTAGATCTCTATTTTTGTGTTACTTTTCATATTAGAATCAATTACAATAATAAGATACGGTAATCCTAGTGTTACTAGTGTACACGATGTTATGCTAATTGTAGCAGACTTCCATGGGCGCATTCTCTTTACCAAAACTGTAAACAGTTGTCATGATCATTTCTAGCTCAATGACTCTTGTATGTGGTTTAAACGATTCATTTATCTCATGTTCACTGTGAGACCGATGAATAGACTCAAACAGTGGGTTACCCTTTAATCAAATTTCGACAGTGTATGAGTTTATTCTAATAACTTTATATGCTAGTACTAATTCTCGCTATCTTTAGTTACTAAATTAATATTGATTATATTGAAAAAGATGGATATAATTTTATATATTTGGAATGCTAGCTATATAATAAAATTTGGGTAATGGGATGAAAGGGATCGGACATATTCAGTGATGCTAGTAAAATCCTTTAGATATCCCTTCAATGGTGTCAAACATCAAGAAAGTGACATGTTTTTTCTAATGAAAGGGGCTTTATTGGATCCAAATTCGAGTGCCCAGAAGCATATCCCTAAATTTTACAAGTGTAAAATTAAACAAATACTAAATTACTAATTGTGGTTGAAGAAATGGTCAAATCTTTGACAATTTATGACAAAATATACCAGCACAAATATGCCTCTTTTTTTTTTCCTCTCCAAAACTAACATTAACCCAATTATTTATCCTTAAATCATTTAATGGTAACACACTAACACCCTCAAAGAACAAAAGTGATGATGAAATTTATTTTTGCTTAACTGCCGCCAAAACACAACCAGAATTCCTGTTCTTGACTATTAAATTGTTAATTTTACTTTAAAAAAAAAGTCATGGCATATGTTGAGTTAACGAGATAGAAATAATAAGGTACAAAAAGATGATACATCATACTGATTTTCCAACAAACACTTGCTGGCTTGTAAAAGTTAACTTGGTTTCCTCTCAGTGAAATCAAGGATCTCTTTCCAGCATATTGCATTATATAGTTGGCATCTGGGATTTTTTAAGAGGCTTTAACATTGTTATTGTCTCATAATGCACCTTTTTGCCATCTTCTTATGTATATAAATCACTGAGGGGCTGTTTGATAAAAAATAGGATTTAGCGCTGAATGAATCAAAGCTCCTGAATGATTTGAAGATGCTGAGTGAACGTGATGATTCTGAGTGAAAATGATTGTTTGATATTTGTTTTGAATGAGCAATCCAAGTTGCCTGAAATTACCAATTTATCCTTCTGTCTGATTTTGTATTGAACAAAATACACCGTTTGATAAAAAAGTTATTAACTCGAATAAAAATATAATATAAAGAAAGTAATGTTGGAATAAAAAAATGTAAACATTCTTATCGAAAGATCATAAAACAATATCAATTACGAATATATAAAACAATATAAATCGATTTATATTTATATACTAACATACCCGAACTTCATGAATTAATCTGATAAAAGAGAGACCATTATACCAAATTACTAGTATTTTCGTAAAATTTAACGAGCGAATATATATGATCGAATGCTTGTACTAATTCAATGTCTATTTTCTTACATATAAAAAGTATAGAGTATGCTAATTGATTGTTTACTAGTATTATTTTTTAAAATGAATAAATGGGATAAAAGGCCATGTGCTAATAAGGTGACGTGAATTATTTTGAAAGGCCAAGGTGAGTAGCTGACGTGGGTATTTGGGGAATATGTAGAAGACCATGTGCTCACTGAATCATTTTGGATGATTCATCTTCAAAATCGGTCAGCGCTATATTAATCCTTCAGCGCTCTTTTTTTTCTTTTATCAAACATCCGACCGATTAAGATTTTGACAATTAGCACTTAATTATTTCATTAAGAGGTAATCAAACATACCCTCAGTCTAAATTCTAAAATAACCATATGCTTAATCATACAGTCTAAACGCGTGAAGAACATAAAGTCAAATGTCAAGTTTTAATCCATTTCACCGAAAGTCAAAAGCCTCGAAAAGATGGAGCAAATTTAAGAAAAATCTCAAGGAATGTTGTTGTGGCTGTTTCTGTGGCTGCGGCTGCTGGGAATGTTGCTGCGGGGACTGTGTCTGCTATGAGATCTCCTGCTCGTGTGGTTGTTCAGATGAAGAGGAGGATTGAATCATACAACAATGCATATTTGTTTTATGGTTCGATACAATGTGACGCATGCCATTATTTGCATTCAAATAATTCAGATGGATTTTGTTTTGTTTGTTCCTTTTTAGATTACTAATTTTGTGTTACTTTTTATATTAGAACCAATTACTATAATGAGATACCGTAATCCTGATGTACACGATGTTATGCTAATTGTAGCAGACTTCCATGGGCGCATTCTCTCTACCAAACTTTAAACAGTTGAGTCATGATCATTTCTAGCCCAATGACTCTTGTATGTGGTTTAAACAATTCATTTATCTCATGTTCACTGTGAGACCGGTGAGTAGACTCAAACAGTGGGTTACCCTTTAATCTTACTTTAGAGAATCAAATTTCGACAGTGTATGATTTTATTCTAATAACTTTATATGCTAGTACTAATTCTCGCTATCTTTAGTTACTAAATTAATATTGATTATATTGAAAAAGATGGATAGAATTTTATATATTTGGAATGCTAGGCTGCTAGCTATATAATAAAATTTTGGGTAATGGGATGAAAGGGATCGGACATATTCAGTGATGCTAGTAAATCCTTTAGATATCCCTTCAATGGTGTCAAACATCAAGAAAGTGACATGTTTTTTCTAATGAAAGGGGCTTTATTGGATCCAAATTCGAGTGCCCAGAAGCATATCCATAAATTTTACAAGTGTAAAATTAAACAAATACTAATTGTGGTTGAAGAAATGGTCAAATCTTTGATAATCTATGACAAAATATACCAGCACAAATATGCTTTTCTTTTTTCCTCACCAAAACTAACATTAACCCAATTATTTATCATTAAATCATTTAATGGTAACACCCTCAAAGAACAGAAAGTAATGATGAAAATTATTTTTGCTCAACTGCCGCCAAAACACAACCAGAATTCCTGTTTTTGACTATCAAATTGTTGATTCTACTTTTGAAAAAAGTCATGGCATATGTAGAGTTAACAAGATAGAAATAATAAGGTACAAAAAGATGATACATCGTTCCTTTCTACACAGCTAATATCAAGTCATAAATCATTATATTAACAAGTTTTAGCATCGTTTACTCGCTATATAGATCATTATATTTCATGTCCAATATCATTTCTAGCCACACATTTTAAAATAAGGAGGTGAATTCTAAGGGGAGATGCATCTACTTTTGTAGGTGCATCTGAAATGTGTGTTATGATTTTTTCTAACCATTCTCATTTTAATTTTTCTTTTTATTTTGATTATAACTAGGTGTCTACGTATTCAGTAATGTCATCATTATGCAAATGAAAAAATATGACTATATGAGCCCAGTTTTATGTGCTTACATATAAATGGAATTGAAGCATAGTTAGAAAGAATTTAACAAAAATATATAATGATAGAGACTTGATTCCACTCCCTCCCACTAATAAGAAAATCTTTCCACTTCTCATGATTTCACATGAAGTCCCACCCAAATTCCTCTATCATGTGCTAATCTCTTCAATCAAACCACCCTTAATGGCTTAATGCTTTTCTTAATATTTTAAAATCAGCTTTATATTTTTATATTATGTTAGTACATGTAGTTATAAAAGAACACTTATGTGTGTTAAAGGAAACACTTTTTGAGTGTTGCTTTTATATTCATGTATATAAAAGCACAAGGTGCAGACAACAAGCTTCATCTTCTCATTCGGGTCTCACGTGTATCACATCACCCAACACCTCTTCACAACAAACCCCCTTCTTACCAAACAACAAACCTCAACTTCTTCATTAGGGCCCCACATCTTCCACCTTTATTTTTTTTATTCATTTCATTAAATTAATTAATTTCATTCCACAATTACTTAAAAATAACACAACATACTAATTTTATTTCATTAAATCAAAAAGTTACAATACGGAAAAAAATACGAAATGGAAAAAAAAAAAAAAAAACGCATACAATACGGGAAAAAAAATACGATATGAAAAAAAAACGCATACAATACGGAAAAAAAACATACGATACTAATATGAAAATTAAACATTTTATGCGTCATCTTCGCGGTCGAGACTTTGGTATTTATGAGTTATTCTTGCTTGTCTCTTGCGAATTATTTCGGCTCTAACCGGGTCAGTAACCGCGTTTGGATCGAGCATTAGCATCTGCATATCCTGCCACTCCAACGCCATTGCTTCTTTCTCGAACGCCTTTTCCTCCCTCTTCCTCCGCGCCTTGTAACAAGCCGTTTGAGCGTCTTTTGCTTGCGTATACTTTTCGGATAATTGTCCCGAAAAATACTCGTTTGACTCCCACCAGAGCTCGCCGCACTCGACGTTTCTATCGACTTTTGTTTCTTTCCGGCTCGTTTGTTGTTTCTTTCGGGACGAGGTCGTTCGTCCGGCCCGAATATATCCTCAAGACATGTAATGTCTAGAGGTTCTTCAGCATCCCATTTCGGGTAGCGTTTCAGGATCTCCCAAACGTGAACCAAAGTGAAACCCCTCTGTCCAAAGCGTTCTGCGAAGCTCGTTTTGGCATTCTCGATATGATCATGCTCATTTTCACCACTGCGACGCTATAAATGTCTATAAATAGCGTGAAATTTTTGGCAGTTGCCATTGAGCCTCGACCATTTACCAGATAGCATGTTTTTGGTTCGAGGGTCTTCAGTAGTCCACTCGTTGAAAATTGCATGAATTTCATTCCAAAAGAAGTCATTCTCTTTGTCATTTCCCATCTCTTGGTCTTGGGAAATTTCTATCCACGCTTCCACAAGAATCTTTTCTTCTTCTTTGGACCACAACTTTCGAGCACGCGTATGACCAGCTTCTTCCAAATCATCGTCATCGTCCACGTCCAAATTTACGACGCTTTTTCCTCTTTGGGCTTTGGTTTTTTTTCCTCTACCTTTGGCCGGTGATCGTGCCTTAGGTACTTTAAACGTTTATTGAGATGGTTGTGATTGTAATGATGGAGGAAATGTGAGTGGTTGATTTGGGTTATAAAATTGTGGTGACGGATTGAATTGTTGTTGATTTGCGAATCCTTGTTGAAACGCATATTGTTGGTTACGGTAAATTTCATTTGGATTGAATGGTTGCGAACCATATGGCGACGACGGGTTTGGATTTTGCGACAATGGAGTCGAAGAGTTTGAGGCTCCCCCGTATTGAGGTTGGTTCGACGTTAAGAGGTTCGTGAAATAGCCTCCTTCATTCGGATTTTGAGACATTTTTGTGTTTATTTGGAGAAGAGGTATATAAATTTTTATTGTAGTTTGTTGAAATGTAGTGAAGAGAAATGAAAATGGGGTTAATATTTATAGTGTTTATGTAAAAGAGTGAAGGGAGAAAAAAAAAACAACCGTTTGTAATTTTTGCAAACCCAAACGGTAATATAGCCGTTATATTTCTGCAAATCCAACGTCCTAATACACTTTGTCAGCAACTTTGCTCGCTGTGGCCACGAACAAAACCCTAACGAAGAGGAACGGCGAGGCACCCCTGGTGTAACAGCGAGCTTCGGCTCGCTGTTGGGCATTACACGTCGGACGGCGAGGTGCAACGGGGAGCCCACACCGGCTGCTCTAAAAGAACACTAATGTGTGTTAAAGGATATGAGTAATAGTTTTATGAGGTTCAAGTAAAACTTATTTAGTATATATATATATATATATATATATATATATATATATATATATATATATATATATATATATATATATATATATATATATATATGGTGGGGTTATTTTAAAAAGTCTTTTTATAATAAGAAGTGTAGGAAGGATTGTGGGAGTGACATGTGTCACCCCCATGCCACATCATATGACACGTGTCACCCCCACCCCCTGTCGAAAAAAAAATCCCGCCAAAAATTTGTACTCCATCACTGTTATAAATTTACTGCATCACTGTTATAAAGTTACCGCATCACGTTTACTGCATTACAATTATGATTTTACTGCATCACGGTTACTACATTCATGGTTATAAAGTTACTGCATCATAGTTATAAGAAACTGCATCATCCTAAGTTTTGTGCATCATATATGTATGTAACTGCATCACGGTTACTGCATTCAAGGTTATAAAGTTACTGCATCATAGTTATAGGAAACTGCATCATCATAAGTTTTCTGCATCATATATGTATGTAACTGCATCACAATTAAAATACGATTCTTTTTATACAAGTAATACACTTTTTTATATCATTAGTGCATCACACTAATAAGTTTTGGTGCATCTTTATCATAAGTTATTGCATGATAGTTAATAGTTCAGTGCATCAACTATGCTGCAGTAAATTATAACCTTAATGCACTAAAATTTATAATTGAGATGCAGTAACTTTATAACTGTGACGCAGTAAAAAATTTGACGGGAAAAAATTTTTTGGCCAAAAAAATTTTTTTTTGGCGGGATTTTTTTTTGGGTGGGGGGGGGGGGGGGGGTGGGTGGGTGGGTGACACGTGTCATATGATGTGGCATAGGGGTGACACATGTCACTCTCACAATCCGTCATACACTTTTTATTATAAGGTATTTTTTTATTTTAACGCATATATATATATATATATATATATATATATATATATATATATATATATATATATATTGTTATTGTGGTATACACTTTAAAAATGGGATATAATAGGTACAGTTGTGGACTGTTGGAGCAAGATTTAATATAAATTGATGAGTGGCTCATTTGTAATTAAATAGAAAAACAAGGGCAATATGTATTAATTTTAATTAAAAAAATAGCGGGAGTAGATGACATTTATTAACAACAAATCACCATATCCGATCATAAACCAAAAAGCTTAATCTGGTGCATATTCAAAATATAAACTCCTATCCTTAAAATTAAGCTATCCCGTGATTCATTCTCCAATAAATTATCCCAAATTGTATATAAAATTGGGGTTCCTCTGCTGTATATATTAGTAACAACTGTAGGTGGTTTTTTCAAAAGACTTATAACTAAAACTAGCTAATCTTCTGGGAGATGTTTGGTAAGTGACACATTATTGTTTGTCTTTGATTTGTATGCAGATGTTATTAATTTTGTAACTGACACATTGATGTTATTGTTGATTGTTATGTAGTCAGAAGAAGTGGCCGTTTGTCTAACAGAAGAAGGGGGTTCACGGGAATGAGGAGGATGGAGTTATAGACCTAACAACACCAGAATGGAATAATGCAGGAGAAGGTATAAATTAATCGAATTTAGTCCTATAGCAACTAGAAATTATTATTTTATTTATTTATTTTTTTTGACTGATAGAGCATTGGAAAATTAGGGCTTGAAAGATTGGGGTTTTTTTTTGAGTGATACAACATTGTTTGTCTAATGTAACAACTAATAAATTAAGGATTGAAAAATTGGGGTTTTTTTTGGATTGGCTGATAAAGCTTTGAAAAAATCAGGGGTTTATTTTGTGTGGCTGATACAGCTTTGTAAAATGGTTTTTATTTATTTATTTATTTATTTAAGATTGTGTGACACAGTAATAAAACTAGCGATTGTGTTATAGTTTATGACTTTTGTAATTGGTGTTAATGTGATACAGTAGAAAAATCATGGATATAAAAATTAGGGATATACTTAAATATGTGTTAGATTTCAGGAATTTTAGGGCTATGATTAGGTGTGAATGTGATACGTTATATAGTTTATGACTTTTGTATTTTGTGTGATACAATAATGAAATTAGGGATTGTGGTATAAGTGGTGTCATACAATCAATAATTTAGGGAATTTGGCGGTTGTCCGATACAATAATGAAGGTAGGGAGTTTGGTATTGGTTATGTGACTTATTCCATAAAAGAAGGAGTTTTATAATTGGAACAATGTGTGGTACATTAGGAAAAGAAAGGGTATTGTAATTTGGAAATGGTGTGGTAGATTAATGTGTGGTACAGTAGTAAAATCATGCTAATTGGAACAATGTGTGGTACATTAGGAAAAGAAAGGGTATTGTAATTTGGAAATGGTGTGGTAGATTAATGTGTGGTACAGTAGTAAAATCATGCTAATTGGAACAATGTGTGGTATAGTATTAAAAGACATGGTATTGAAATTTGGAGATTGTGTGGCAGATTAATGTGTGGTATAGTAGTAAACCCATGCCAATTAGTATCTGTAGTATACTGACTGAAATGCGAATGTCTGCTAGCAGAATTTATAATAGATGAACCAGCTGGACATGTTGATGGGGGATAAGACACGACAGTGGTAAATATGGATGTAGATAATGCAACAAGTAGTGCTGGTGCTGCGGATGGTAAGTTGGAAAAAGAAGCTGAAGAAAAGGAGGATAATGTAGATGCCGATATTGAGACTGATAAAATGGAAGTTGATAAAACATATACATGTATAGGTATTTTTTTTATATTGTCATTATGAATCAGTATACCTTCAAAGTTAATACATGAATCATGTGTAGTTAGTGAGGAATGACTGTATATCAATGCTGAATGTATCAGATGATCGTGCACTGCGGAAGGTGAAATTGGATGCACTAGTTGAAGAAAGAAAGAATAAAATAGGTGAAACAGTTAAATGACATCTTATGTGTAATTTTAATTAATTAAATATTAAAGTGTAATGAATATAATTTGTAAGTAATGAATGTATCAAATGGTGAACGGGTGGCACGGAATGGGAAATTGGCTTCACTAGTTTTGAAACTAAAAAAGAAACAAATGAAAAAGGTAAAATAGTTTTTGAAGTGTTATTTAAATTAGTTTTGATACTCGTAGCATTAAAGTATATTTATGAAATCAAAATATATGTAGCATCGGGTAAACGGTTGGCGAGCAAAAGAAAGAAGGTGCTACAACGAGGAAAAGTTGATAAAAACAAGATGTTGAAAATGCAAAAAGTAGAGGTATAACATGTTTATTGAACTATAACAGTTATTTTTTGTCTTCCGAAGTGATTAATTTTTTTAAATACATATTTAGTAACTATAACATTTTTTTTTAATGTAGCAGCAGAAATTGACGAGTCAGATGATGACTTTGTGGCTAATGCGTGGGAAAGAAGGAGTAAAATGGATGGGTCTAATACGGGAGCTGTAAAAGGTATGAAACATATTTGATATTGTACATTTCAAATGATATGATACGTATATTTAAAGGTATTGGCCTAAAAGTTTAACAGACAATTATTAAGTATCATTTTTTAAAAATGCCTATAGGTGCTACTAGTAAACCAAGAAAAGTTTCGAAAGACAACAACAAAGGTGATAAGATTGTTGCACCAAATCCACCCACTAGTTTGTTTAAGGCTATGACGAATTTGACACCCATACAAAGACAGGATGTAATTGATATGAGATTTGGTGATATTCTCAATTTTAAAATCAATAAAGTTCCAACACGTTTAGCGTTTTGGTTGCTTGATAGATTTGATGAGAATACGTGTTCGTTGAATCTTCCTGGTAGGGTAATACCAATAACTCGAGAATTGGTTAGAAAATTACTGGGTGTACCAATGGGAGAGGTGCATTTAGATGCCTGTGACGAGACAGATCATAGGAACAAGCTAACACGTCAATGGAAGGCACAGTTTGGAAAGGAAAAGAAAAGGCATTATCTCACTCATGTTGCAAAGTTGATTGTGGAAGGAAAATGTAGCGGGTGGTTGTTCAAGATTAACTTTCTAGTGTTATTTTTTTCAACATTCGGTGAGGCGAATTTGAGTTATACAGTGAATCTAAAGTTTTTACATTTACTTAATAATGAAGATGATATAGTCAAGATAGACTGGTGCACGTATATAATTGAGATTTTGATTAAGACGAAGCGATCATGGAAGCGGGATGGGTTTTACAATGGTCCTATAGTTCTTCTTCTGGTATGATAGTTGTTTATGATTTAGTGTATATTTGGTTTTGCTAATAAATAAGTGATTGTATAATTAATTAAAATTTGTGACACAGGTTCTGTATGCCCATTCCGAGACACCTATTAAGTTATGGTCTATAGAGATGTTGAATAAATTAGAATCGGACTTGTTTCCGAATGATGATGGGAGCGATACATGTGTTGATGAGGGTAAGACTTAATTAATTGAAATTTAATTACCAAAAAATATATAATCTTTGATAAAAGTGTATTGACTGTAAATTTTATATGATAAAGACACAGTTTTGGAAGAAGATGATATGTATGAAGAGTGAGATTTGGAAGAAGATGACCGATGAGGCAAAAAATGAACTGTTTTAGGGGCTCATTTAAGCCCAGAATTGAATTTATTTGATCAAATATTGCCCTAAATCGTTCCTTTTGTGATTTTAGGTACTTTGGTAGTGAATTCTGGAAAAGGAAGCATTTTGGACGTTTTTGGAGCATAAAAGTGAAGAAAAATGGCAAAGACTTAATTTTCTATGCTGGGAACAGTACCTGACGGCGTCAAGAAGGAAAATATGACGGCGTCAGGTGCAAAATGCATGATACCCAGAGAAAACGTGACGGCGTCAGAAGTAGGGCATCAAGAGTAATTTTGGTGACGGCCTGGAGCAGAATTACACACGACGGCGTCAGCTCCAGATCTAGGCAGTCCGAGAACTTTATTGGCGGCGAGATGACGGCGTCAGAAATTTCCTCTTGACGCCGTCACCTCACAAAATCTATATATACTTTTCTATTTTTCATTCATTAGGAGAGGAACTTGTGTGGAGAATACTAGGGCCGAACCTAATAAACCCTAGGTCGTTTGTAACAGTATTTTCAGGGGTTTTCACCCCTTGAAACCCTTCATGTTCTATTAAGATAAGTCTTCTTTCAATATGTCTATGTGTTGTTTGAATATATCTTATGCTTGTCTTGATTTTAACATGCTAGGTTAGATCTATTGTGTGTTCGCTTAGATGTAATGAAGCCTAGATGTTGATTATAGGTTGATTGCTTGTTTATAGTTGTAATGGATGAATGATTTCAATGTTAGGCTTAAGAAAACTGGCAGATCTCCATTGTGTAACTTGCTTGAACGTATTAAGAAACATGAACCGATGTGTACTAGGTTTTTATGGTTGTATTTAATGCATGAGCGAATTCTAGTGATCCCATGTTAGGAGCTTCTTAGCCGGCTCGACATAGGAGTGAAGTAGGAGCTTATATGATTGGGGAAGTAAGTATGCCACCCCATGAATGGTATTAAGGAATACAACCCGTCATCCACGCAACTGTAACAAGTAATTAACCTGTAAAAGATATCTAGAGAGTAGTGAAATCCAAGTACTCACAATTCTCCCACATATTGCTCACACCACTAGTTAAATTAGTTTATTTTCATTTTTATTATTTTATTTTGATTGCATCTGTAGTTATTGGGTTAGTTGACTAGCAACTAATTCCGCCCACTCTTCCAAAACCCGAGATTTTATTTGCTTTTCACAAAATATAAAAAATATAAAAAGAATCATCCCTCACCTCTAGACCTAGTTTTTAGGCTTTCTAATCCTAGCGACACTATTCCTGAGTTGAACGATCAATCCCCCGGTACTTGTCACTATACTATACTACAACGATCAGGTACACTGCCTGGTGGGGGTTGTAAGCTTCTCGAGATCCCTCGACAGGTAAAGCCTGGTGCAATTCCCACGCATCAAGTTTTTGGCACCGCAACCCGGGGACTAGTTATTGTCTAGGTTATGATTTCTTTTTATTAGGTCTACTTGCTAGATTCTTTTCTAGTAAGATTTTATTTTTATTTTTAGGTTTCCTTTAGTCTATCTATTTCTTCGTGCCTTTGTTAGTAAAATAAGTTCATTGACTATTCCGTTCACCATTATGGAGAACGCGAATCCACCAAGTCCGACACTAGAGTTTTACCAGAAAAAATATAATTACACCAGTTTGGATATACCAAGGTGGAGGAATGAAATGAGGAGGACAAGATCTTATATTGATTTTATTGAGTACCTTGAGAAAAGAGGCCAAGTGCATAATGCTTTTAAAGAATTCACCTTAGGAGCTCCATCAACCCCTCAAAATGCCTCACTTAGTGAAACCTATGCACCATATGAGCCTTCACCTAGGATAGTTTCGTATGAGCCACCTAGCTGCATGTCATGGTTAGGCACTACCATAATACAGGATGAACCCATAGGTGACCTTGATGTGATGGAGGATGTAGCCGAACATGATCACATTGATAAAAAAGACCTAGGTTTTATGATCGATGATGATGAATCTCAAGAAACACATGATGAATCTTTTGGGCAATTTGTATATAGCAGTCAGAATACTAAGGATGATCCTTATGATTCGGATATAGAAGTTGAGATGCCTAGAGAAGCACTTGAGATACTTGGGAAAATGTTAGGGTTAGATTATAATAAAACACATGTTGAGGATATAGGTGATCTTGACACAAGGAATGATGAAGTAAATAACATGAGCCCACAAAGTACCCCACAAGTCCTACCATCACTTGAGGAATACACACCGCCCGTGACTTACCCGGAAGAAGTAGATGAGACTATAGGAACACAATAGAGGTAGAAACCTTTGAACCAAATACAACTAGAGGATATAGGTTTGAATACTTATAATGATAACCTTTCTTTTAGTTCTAGGGAAGTTCCTAGTTTTGATGAACCGGAGCCTCAACCAAAACCGTTACCTACTCTTCCATCCTTGGATGAAAATTTAGGAATTGAAATAGGTCCCGAGCCACCCATCAAACCATATAGTCCAGGTAGTCTTAGGATAAAGGTAGTGGACTCTAAGCCTTGTAGAGAGGAAACCAATATAGGAGTGGAAAATGACCTTACATGCTTACATCACCCAGTTATGATTGATCATAAGAAACATTATGGGTTTAAACCGGGTTTATTAGGTCAAGATGGATCCCCAACTAGTAGTCTCTCGAATTTGATAGAAAATGATCCCTTTCTAGGAGAAAATCTTAATCCACCCATTAACCCGATTGAATTTGGTAAGGTTATGATGATAGGAGCACACCCCTTTGAGCATATAATTCATCCACCACACTTTCGTCACGAGGCATATTTCCACCCTAAGGGTGTGTATCGCTCCTTCCACCCGCACTTAATCCTAAGTGTAGGGAAAACCTCCCCTATTTCTGTTAAATAAGGGTAGAGTCAGGCTCGTGACTCGAACAAAAACAAGCGCTTCTTGGGAGGCAACCCATGCTTTGTGTGATTTTTATTTTGTTGATTGTTATTTATTTCCGTATGCATGCTTTATTTTTTATTGTTGGTAGCTCATGTTTCAAAATAAAATGGTGAAAATACTTTATTTTGTTGTTTGGCTTAGTCTTAACTTCATCCAAAGGTATTTCGAAAAAGATAAGTGTAAGGGGAAACCCCAAATATGTTTTTAAGAAACAAACTCGATCATGATTCTCCACAATATTAAATGAACATGTATATTCGTATTTGTTAGAGTCAAATGCTTGTATCGAGTCATAATGATGTTTTGCAGGATTTTCCAGGAAGTAGGACAAAGTTTTTCCAGAAATTTTCCGGAAACTTAACTTAAGAATTTATGCAGGTCACTTCTGATGGCGTCAGGAAGAAATTCCTGATGGCGTCACGTGTAAAATTCTGGAAATTTTACCAGTTTTGTTTTTCTAACGGAATCTTAAAGTTTTTGTTGAATCTTTAGTTTTATAATCTCCAGGAAATCTGCAAACATCATTCCACAAGCATTATATCTTACTTTGCTTTCTAGGATTTGTTAGCATATATAGATTGCCGCCGATTTTACACGAGGTTGCCTTGTTTGTTTTCTCAGGTTTAACATGTTATGTTTGACAAGAAGATGATTTATATTCTGGAAGGGAAGCTTTGATTGTTCATTTTCTTGGAGGAAGATCTAACCTGGTTACCATATTATCCATACCGAGCGAATCAGGGGAGTATTTGATTTCATTCTTTTACCTATTTCACTTTTACATACTTTACTTGAACATTGGGGACAATGTTCATCCTAAGTGTAAGGGGAGGGTAAAATAATGATACCTCATAGGAAACACTTTCGCTTGAGTTTGTTTGTTTGATGGTAGGTGTGTAATAAAACTATGAGAAATACTTGTTAGTGTAATTTTAGCGCCAAATTTAAATTTTTTTACAACATTTAAGAGTGAAACTTTAGCCATAGCAAGCGTCTCATGGATATGAGTTGTATGACTAGCACAAAACCGTATCATACAGAAAAATTTTTCACCCAAATATGTGAGGCTCGCCTTTAGATTTGATAGGAAAAGCATTCATTATTAGTGCTTATGAGTGTACCAGTAGCATTTAGATTCTAGAACTTGCGTTAGTGATGCATCCCGAGACCGCTAGTGAGACTACATTCGTGTAGTAGGATTTACTACATGATAAGAGGCATTAGGATCACCCTTGTGTTAAACTTGTATCATAATTACTTGACCATTTAAGTCATATTACTTGGCTAGTTAAGTCAATTAAATTTTCCCACACCATTAGCGTTGTACTCATTTTTAGTACACGAAACCCCTAGTACACCCCTCCGAGCCTATCTTTTCGTTTCTAACTTTAAGCATCTTACTTAAAGGAAGAATTTGTTACACCCCACTTAAATGTACACCCAAATCGCCTTAGCCTTCCGTGTATGCACTCATCTTTAGTGCATTATTGTTATTTGTTTAAACCCTTAGTTAATTATCTAATTGATTACGTGGTTGCTAAGTCGAGTCATATCTTGTACATATTGTTTTGGGATGATTGGGACTCATGGGTAAAGTACTTATTTTATGGAGTAATGGGGAAGAAAACCATTTATTACCCCCATACGTACGTTAATCTTAAAAGTACTCCAAGTGTTTTGATTTTCTTAATTCGAGTCATTAGATTAGTTTATTGTAAAGTATGTAAAAATTCAAGTGTAAGGGGAATGTTCATTCCTTATGATGTATTATTTTGGATGGTAGGGTAAGAGTGTATGCAAAAAAAAAAAAAAAAAAAAAAAAAAAAAAAATTCGAAAGATTAGGAAAAAGAAAAAAAATAGAAAAAGAAAACAGAAAAAACATACGGACTACCATCCCGTTTCATTCTATGTTTATTTTATGTTCTTGTTATTTTTCATTTATTAGCTTAAGTCGAGTCTAGTCTTGGCTTAGCAACGCCATATTGTACATGTGATTAACCAAGATTATTAACTCGCCACCAGTAAAGATTGCATATATCCAACAAAACCGTGTATTCCATATCCCTACACCTAACGTTACAACCCTTTAAAAAGACCTCTTTGATAGTTTATCCTAGGTGCTTACGCCATGTGGTGGAGGTTTGATCCTTTCCCAAGCCTATGGTAATCTATTTTGCTATGACAGGTAGTGAGAGATGTTTTCCATTTCCATATTGTGATATTACTTTATTACACCCGAGAGATGTGAGTATCTAAAAACTATTTGTGAGGTGCTAGTGTATGACCTCCGTGCTAGTCTTTGGTCTTTAGTGGAACGATTATTTGTTGTAATTACTTTTATATTAGTGTTAAATGACCCCTAACTTGTATTTTGATTAGAATAAAAGCGCATTTGCTTAAGGACAAACAAATCTCAAGTGTAAAGGTATATGATGAGGCGAAAAATGAACCGTTTTTAGGGGGTCATTTAAGCCCGAAATTGAATTTATTTGATCAAATATTGCCCTAAATCGTTCCTTTTGTGATTTTAGGTACTTTGGGAGTGAATTCTGGAAAAGGAAGCATTTTGGACATTTTTGGAGCATAAAAGTGAAGAAAAACGGAAAAGACTTAATTTTCCATGCTGGGAACAGTACCTGACGGCGTCAAGAAGGAAAATATGACGGCGTCAGGAGCAAAATGCATGACGACCCAGAGAAAATGTGACGGCGTCAGAAGTAGGGCGTCAAGAGTAATTTTGGTGACGGCCTGGAGCAGAATTACACATGACGGCGTCAGCTCCAGATCTAGGCAGTTCGAGAACTTTATTGGCGGCGAGATGACGGCGTCAGAAATTTCCTCTTGACGCTTGTGTGGAGAATACTAGGGCCGAACCTAATAAACCCTAGGTCGTTTGTAAAAGTATTTTCAAGGGTTTTCACCCCTTGAAACCCTTCATGTTCAATTAAGATAAGTCTTCTTTCAATTCATTCAATATGTCTATGTGTTGTTTGAATATATCTTATGATTGTCTTGATTTTAACATGCTAGGCTAGATCTATTGTGTGTTTGCTTAGATGTAATGAAACCTAGATGTTGATTATAGGTTGATTGCTTGTTTATAGTTGTAATGGATGAATGATTTCAATATTAGGCTTAAGAAAACTGGCAGATCTCCATTGTGTAACTTGCTTGAATGTCTTAAGAAACATGAACCGATGTGTACTAGGTTTTTATGGTTGTATTTAATGCATGAGCGAATTCTAGTGATCCCATGTTAGGAGCTTCTTAGCCGGCTCGACATAGGAGTGAAGTAGGAGCTTATAGGATTGGGGAAGTAAGTACGCCACCCCATGAATGGTATTAAGGAATACAACCCGTCATCTACGCAACTGTAACAAGTAATTAACCTGTAAAAGATATCTAGGGAGTAGTGAAATCCAAGTAAACACAATTCTCCTACATATTGCTCACACCACTAGTTAAATTAGTTTATTTTCATTTTTATTATTTTATTTTGATTGCATCTGTAGTTATTGGGTTAGTTGACTAGCAACTAATTCCGCCCACTCTTCCAAAACACGAGATTTTATTTGCTTTTCATAAAATATAAAAAATACAAAAAGAATCATCCCTCACCTCTAGACCTAGTTTTTAGGCTTTCTAATCCTAGCGACACTATTCCTGAGTTGAACGATCAATCCCCCGGTACTTGTCACTATACTATACTACAACGATCAGGTACACTGCCTGGTGGGGGTTGTAAGCTTCTTGAGATCCCTCGAGAGGTAAAGCCTAGTGCAATTCCCACACATCAATGACGCATATGAATATTATGCTATTGGCGATGTACCAACAGACTTTGAGGTACTAGTGTATTGTAAAAATGTTTTAATTAAGTACGGTTGACACATGTATCATATAAGCCAGATAACACTTTCAAAAGTTGAATAGTAATTGAAAGTTATTTATTTTTATGTAGGGATTGAAAAAGTGTTTAGTGGCGTGTTTAAAAAGGGAGTGTAAACTAGTTGATCGTGTTGACCTACTTATGCATGAAGGACTAGACATTTACAAGAATGATGCTACTTTATTAGAGTTAAAGGAATTGAGGAAGCATATGTTTGCAGTTCCAAGTTATTCTGA